>BMAT01009771.1:29966-43818 GCA_019649035.1 Elysia marginata | reverse complement strand
TGTTTGATACATGCTGTTTATTTGATGTTCATTTTGAAACTTTCTACCGATGGGCTAGTCTGTCCGGGATATTTAAAGTGCAGTATCTGCATAGAAAACCATTTATGGGAAATACTGCACTTTGATCGTCTGCGGCAGCAGTAGATCCTCATGCAATTGAACTTTTATTAGAATTTTTATCTACTATGTTTTTTTTTCTGCCTTATTCTTATTTACTCAATGGGGTTTTTAAGGCCCATAGTTATGATAGGTAAAATTATTCGTTTTTAGGGCTCTAGGTCTTCATTTTTTTCTTTTGTGTTTTTCTTTATTGATAATTAGAGATCAGTTTTTAAGTCCTGCTTAATGGAAAACCAATCGCTAAAGTAAATATCAAATTTTAAACTAAATTATTCCATGGTAATATGTCTTTTATAACTTCGAGCAAATCCATGTCTTCGACATTTGAACCTTCCTTAATGCATTTTGCCCTAAATTTTTGGGTTTCCACAAAGTATTAGTATCATTTTTCTTCCTTTTACATTTTAAGTGAAGAGAAGATTAGCCAATAAGTGCATTGTTTTTACCATCATCACCATCTTACAAGCTTTCAAGCATAAATGCTACAAACATGATACTTTAAATGGTTCATTTTCTTCTATCTTTTTTTTTTATCTCCATCTAACCCTTAAGGATTTTCTTAAAGGAAAGTTCAGAACTGGCGTCAGAAAAAATCTAATTATAGTAAAACTGTGTAATGACAAAGTAATAAAATAGCTCCAACAATGATATGCAAATTGTGCCAAGAAGAAATAAAGATTTGCAGGTTCTATTAGTACTATTTTTTTTTATGTAAAACCTCTTATATGTGTTGAGTATGTGGTAAGTTGTAATAGTACGCTAAATACTTCAAACACAGTCAACATTCACTCCTCTGCAGTCTATTTTTGTTGGCTTGCTAATGTAAATGCTTTGTTTCTTACATGATAATCTTTAGTTGGTATATAGTAATCTACTATAAACACTTTTTTGTTTGCTATATTTATTTGCACCACCATCGTGATCATCATTGTTGTCATCAGCAGCATTATCATCAAGAGACAACCATTCGATTACCTATTTGGCTTTATAATTATAATTTTTTACTCACATTGCCTGCCATTGTCTAACGGAATTCTTCCTCTGTTTGACCCCCCCCCTCCACCCCCACCTGCATCCTGACACTGACAGCAAAGAGAGAAGAAGATCACTTCAAAGAGCAACTAGGTGACATCGAAGAAGCCGCTGGCTGGATTGACGGGCTGGCCATTCTGCTGGCTGTGGTGGTCGTTGTGCTCGTCACCGCCTTCAACGACTGGAGCAAGGAGAAGCAGTTCCGTGGGCTGCAGGTGAGAAAGAGAAGAAGAGTTCCCTTGTTGAAGAGCATTGCTTTGTTGAGACAACTCATTTGAATCAGGCATGAGTTGCTCAGATTGGTTTTGAATTAGAGCCCTTTTAATATAACAATTTACCATTTGACCAATTTTTTATTGCTCTCAAAATGATGTAACTCAAGACAGAAAGGAACAAGAGTTACAATTTTTTTCCAAAGCTCTTCAAGGGCACAGAATACAGTTCTATAAAATATTCATAAGGCCATGTTTGAAAATTCTGAACTTGTGCCTCATCTGCTCAAGTGTTTCCTTACGTTCATAATTATTTCAGAGGGTGTAATGATATTTCCATGTTTCAGTTCAATTCTATAGTTTTGTTAGGCCAGAGGCAATTGATCAATATAGTACAGCATTCGATGTCCAAGTACAGTTATCAAGTTATAAAGCTGTTATTAAGCGCAATCACCAGTAAGATACATACACACTTGTACTACGCACCTAGAAAACTCTCATTCACATGACATTGTTCTATAATCATACTACTGTTTTTCGGTGCATTTTTACTAACCAGAGCCGTATTGAGCATGAGCACAAATTCTCCACCATCAGAGGCGGTGTTGTGGAACAGATCCCAGTCGGTGACCTGGTTGTAGGCGACATCTGCCAGGTGAAATATGGTGAGTACAAACTCTCTGATTCTCTGTATTTCTGCCATGGACAATCAAAGTGCAGTATCTCTCATTTTGTTTGTACTGCAGATACTGCACTTTGAATGTTGCGGGCAGTGTTGTGTTTGAATTTTTTGGAGTTGAATAATATTTGAAATTTTAAAAACTTTGTCAAAAGGCTTCAGAGTGATTTGGACCGGAGGTGAAAAAAAAAAAATTTTGCCTATAAACTATAAAGAAGACTTTTTGATACTTAGGTAGTAAAGAACTGAGAAAACTTTGTGGGTAAAATTGACCTGGGGACAAACAATGGATGAGAACCTGAATGAAGAAATCATATGTGTGAAGTGCTGTATGAAACGATAGAGAAAAACGACTTAAAACTTTCAGTAAAAGATAGAAATACATAGACTAAGAGGCCTCCAGGAAAGATTGGTGTGGAAAGAAAGAAACAAAAAGCAAAAAGAACTTGCACTGTTCAGTTCTAAGTAAAAATTGGAAGATTGCGTCTTAAAATGTCTCAATACCGTCTGCAAAGGTCAAGAGACAAAAAGAAAAAAAAAGAAAAAAAGAAGATGGACTAGATTAAGGAAGCACCAATCAGGCCTGATGATACCACAAGAGAAACACTGCTAGATCTGTCTCCAAATAAATGGACAACTTGACTTTGAAAGAGATCTATAATGCGGTACTATTAATGCTGCCTATAGTTATAATATGAAAATTATCTCAGCTCATAGCAGGGAATTTTATCGTGCAGGAAAGGTGGTAAATGCTCTTATAGCTTAGAACATGATTATCAACCTGATGTTGAGAAAATGCAGGTAACCATTGTACCACTTGTGCCTGCGTTATAGAAGATGTGAAATAAGAGAACCAGTGCAGGTGTTACCTTACAATGACCAGATTTTGAAGTTGAATATGCCCATTTGTTGTTATTTCTAAACATTTTTAATTCTTTCATTTTTATTATGTAATTTAATTATGACCACGTTTGTAAAACAAATTTCTTGAAAAAAGATGAATAAAGCATTATTATTATTACTATTATTATTATTATTATTATGATTATTATTATTATTACTATTATTATCATTATTATCATCATCATCATCATTATTATTATTATTATTGTTATTTCTGCTCTCTATCAGGTGACTTGCTTCCAGCCGACGGTATCATCATCCAGAGCAACGACCTGAGGGTGGACGAGAGCTCTCTCACAGGGGAATCAGACCACGTCAACAAGGGTGTGGCGAATGATCCAATGCTGCTGTCTGGTAAGGCTGCTCTCCCATTGGGCCTACACTCGTCATACAAGGGTTCTGTGTTAACTAACTACATGTAGGCTCTCATAATAGCTAGAAGGGTAAGAAGGATTTCCTATCGCGTCCCAGAGCTATAATTTATTGAACTTCAGACGTGGAAGTGAAATTAAATTTTAGGCGAAAAAGAGAAACGTCAAACCTCACTCATCTATTTTCTCATCAAATTTCATATCCCTGGTGTTATTGCAAGATTGTAAGAGCTTGATCATCGGCTTGAGAACCTCTTGTATTAAACATTTTGCAATGTGCTCAATGTAGTTGGTTCAGCTCTCCAAGAATTTGACATGGGTAAATGGATGGTCTCTGCAAATCTTAGAAAGAAAAGTGAGTTCAGTACAATGGACTTAGTTTAAAGTTGGCATACCGTTACCTTATCCCTTGTGTTGTCTAATTTGATCTTCCTTATACTTTTTTAGTTTGATACAAAAAACAACAAAAACAGCGGGAAGTTAACTTGAGGTTGAAGACAATTCATTTTGGTGATGGTATGTAGACTTTGCCTAGAATTCATTTTAGTGCATAGACCTTAACCTGTTTCCCTATTAGTGATGCCTGTGTGAACTGTTGTATTTGTCCCTTTAGGCACCCATGTTATGGAGGGCAGTGGGAAGATGCTGGTGACGGCTGTAGGTCCAAACTCCCAGACCGGCATCATCTTTGCCCTGCTCAACGAATCCCCAGAGGAGTCTGCAGAAAAGAAGAAGAAGCAGAAAAAGAAAGATGAAGAAGACAAGAGTGCCGGTAATGTTTAAAATTTTTTTTTTCAATTTTTTTTTTGCTACAATGTCTCCTGATCGCGTCCCATTTTCCCCTCTGATCCAAATCAATATGTCTTTGCTAATACGTAAATGTCTATGTATGTATTCGTATCATAATAATCACTTTCCTGTTTTAAGCTAAATTTGACCCTCTGCAGTTTTTTTTCCAGCAGCATGAGACAGTCATCTAGTCTCAAGAACAAATTTAGGCTTACTATTGCTTGCCGCCTACTCTTTGAGACGTGCAAGCACAACAGTTTGTTTTGTTTTTTAAATTGTTCGCACTCAAGTCCATTTATTCTACGTGTGTACACTAGACTATGACACACTGAGCTTTTATTTATGGAAACACCCAACGTAACAAAATCAAAATTTTCATTCTTTTTTTTTTTTTTTTTTTTAAATTTAAATCATCGCATGGGACCAACCAACCTTCAGCTACAAAACATTTGTAGACCTTTTGAATAATTGTTTTATCATCTACATATAGATTTTTTTAAAATAAACATTCTGATGGTCTCTTGTGGGAGATATTCTAGTTAGCTTCATGGTCCCACCATATGACTCTTGGAGTTATTGTGATGTGGAATTCAATGCAAATGCATATGCATATGCTGTTGTACCCTCTAGTACACTGAGCAGTAAAATACCTACACTGAGCAGTAAAATACCTACACTGAGCAGTAAAATACCTATACTGAGCAATAAAATGCCTACATTGAGCAGTAAAATACCTACACTGAGCAATAAAATGCCTACATTGAGCAGTAAAATACCTACACTGAGCAGTAAAATACCTACACTGAGCTGTAAAATACCTATACTGAGCAGTAAAATACCTACACTGAGCTGTAAAAAAGAAAAAAATAATGCTTTATATCAAGCAAATAATTTCAACAAGCTGTAACTTGATGCATCTATATGCTTAACATATAACATTGTGACCACATAGGAATACGTACAGATGAGCAAGTCTCTAACAATCAGACCTATCTTTTGTTATATAAAGAGTATCACATTTTAGAAGTAACTCCACAAGCTGGACTTCTCCATTTGAGAGTATAAAGAGTACAAGGGGCTTCAAGGTCTACGGCCAAACATCAGAATATTTAAAGTTAATAAACTACAAGTGTGTCATTCTGAATCTGTAGAAAGGTTTTGTATCACGTTAATCCATAGACGTACATTGGCTGCTGTTTCACTCTTAAGTAAAGCTCGGCGGAGGGGAAGGGGAAAGGCTTGGGGTTTTGACCCCATTTACCTAACATATGTCCTGTCTCCATTCTTCTTTCTGCATCTTTCAGCATGTGCAATGGTTCAAGCAGCCTGATTTGACGCGAGGCTTTGTCTAGACGCATGTTTTTCCTGAATCAATGGGGTGTATGCATGAGGCCTTAACATAATACAAATGGTTTTATAAAATGACCAGTGCAGTGCTTTTTCACTTGGAACTTGAAACATTTTAAATTATAAAAAAAACACCCCTGACTTATGTCAGGATTATTTTGATGTATACGTTTTTTATACTGTTTATTCAACTAGTTTCATAAACTGGAAAAAACTAAAGAGAAGTACCTGAGAAGTTAAGATAATAGAGCAGAGAAAGTGCCCAACACATGTTTTAAAAGATTGGTTACTGACACATTAGAAACAGTTTCTGCTTTGTCTTAGAACATGAGTGAGAAAATGTGACGTATGTAGCTAGCTGTAAGTTTTCAACTTCATGCTCACAAATTTACAAGTTTGTATGAAAATTGTTGATGATCCGAGTAACTTCTACAACATAAAGAGATATACCATTTATCAATTTACGGCCACATATTATAAGATTGTATCTCCCACAAACTTTTATTTCATTCAATATTTTAAAATCAAACTTTGCCAAAGTGCTAGGCGTGTGAACTTGTAAATCAAAGATTTAATGGTATAGGTCTAGATTCTGTATTGATTATTATTAAACCATAGATGCAAAGTGTATGTAGTGATAGAGCACAGTGAAGCCAATCCACAGTAGAAATGTTGCAATCAGGATTTATTGTCGCGTAGTTTTACGAAAAGAATCTAGCTAGTTAGAGTAAAGGTCAAGCCGTGAAAATAAGCTTTTTTTCTTTCTAATCATAGTTGTAAAATGGGACTAACATTTCCTTTGTATATAGTTGAAAACTTTTACAACTAAATGAGAAACTGGACTATGTTACACGTTAGTTTGCTCTTTGTGTCCTTTGTGATGCAAAATCTTGAAATACATTTTTTTGTTGTTGAAGTGTTCCACCTACAAAGACAATCATGCAATAGTTCGGATCATCAAGATATTTTTTTCCTGGTTTTCTTGACAGCCTTAAAGGAACCTTTCAATTATGTAATGATCCCTGTTGAGAGATCGTTTGAAATAAATATGCAAGAAATAGGGACCCTGTGAAGTTGATCTCAAGCAAGCTGGCTACAATGTATGCCATTCATTATAAATTTAGTTCTGAGGTACATATTTCGCTGTTTATGTGTGATGCCTGCCAACCTTATGGGCTTCCTAGTCACTTATTGTATCTTATCTTCCTCCCTGATACCCCAGCGACGGATGTCCGCTTAGTTGCTGTCAAAGGTAACTTTGGGGTGAACTGAACAAAGAAAAAAGAACAGAAAAGAAAAATCAGCAAAGAAAAAGCACTCGCGCACATTATTTCCTTGCGTGTTGGTTCTATTGTTTTTGTTATGCAGTTTTTATTGTTGGCCTTCTAGTGCAGTATACACTTTCTTTTCAAGCCGGTAGTTAGCTTTTGTGTACACACTTTTTCTTTTTTTGTTTTCTTTTTCTTCTCTGGAAATGCTCTCTCTCTCTCTCTATGTATACAGATAGATAGATAGTAAGATATTGAAATGAAGAAGTAATAAAAAACAGTTTTGTTGTTATGTTCTCAACGCTAGGCAGCGTGTTTGTGTTCTGTCTATAGCACACTGTCTGATAAGTTGTTACAATGTGTGTTATGTTTTCTGCAGGCATCACCAGCCTTCATCTCTGTATTTGCGTTTAGTGTGTTTGTGTGTTAATTTTATTTTTAGCCTGTATAATTTCCTCAGTATTCCAGTCGCATAACATCCGCCGCACCAGTACAGTTTTTCCAGGTCTATTGGTTACAATACTTTGTATTGTGATTTTGTTTGTTCATATTTTTAAACTGCTTTTGGTTGTTTTTTTTTAAAACTGTTGAGCAAAACTGTTTCCTGTGAATGCACCTACTGTTCTTTTTTTCCCCCTCTTGGTATACTGAAAAGATTTAAGACCCATTACAAGAAGGAAAAAAATGAAAAAAAAATACTGTTTTTTTGTCATGACCAATCTAATATTCCTACCTTTTGCTACCAACGGTCAGTACCTATCTCTATCTATTTAGATTATCCCCATGAATAATGGTGTTGTTGCTGTAAGCTCACTCTGTTCTTTCTTTGTCTGTCTGTCTAGCCTTTTATTTTAACCAGCTCTTCTGTCTGCCTCTCTTTAACTTTCTCTAAGTTCAAAAAGGTAGTTTTAAAATTGAATCAATAATATTGTTATAGGATGCATTATATTTTTAGTACTTTTAATTGCTTTGCCATTTTAGTAGGCTTTGTGATGTCCAGATGCATCTTATGATTACTCGGTTCAAGAAAAAAAATATATCTAGCTTTGTATTTTTTTCTATGTTTGTAAATTGTATTTAAAGTTCCAGATCTTATGACTAAAGGCAAAGCTGCCCCAATAATTATGATAAAATTTTGGTTGATTTGTAAAGCGTCCTTTCCATTCGTATTAAAGTTTCGGATAGTGTTAATTTAAACTTGAACTTTTAAAAGCTTTTGCATCTCTTCTTTTTGGAAGGGGCCCTTTAATTTTTTTGCCATTTTGATTTGCTTTGTATTATTTTTTTCTTAAAAAATACCGTTGAACCTGCCCATGGCCACCATTGAAGATCAATAACGAAAATTAGTCATTCTGGACTGGTGGCTGCGATGGGAAATCATAATCATATGGAGGTGTGGATTGGAAGGAGAGGCTTGTCAATGGGCCGTGGGATGGTACTTGGTCTACTTTTCTTATTTGTAGGTTTACATCACATGTAAACAAAAACAAGCGTGAAGTAGAGACAAATGGAGTATTTTGGAGTACTTAACTGGCTGCTAATTGACTCTTCTCAGGTCAAGAGTGGTCGTTTTGTCAAAGGTTGTTTGCAGAGTATTGTGAGAAAACTGCCTGCGGTGGCGTTGGTGAGGTGGTCGGGATGCAGGATATCAAAATATAGAAAAAAATGCTAGGGAGTTATAGAATAGTGGCCGCCAGTACAAGTGGTTAGCTGGGCAGGTTCGACTGTACTTTGGTTTTCAAGCATGTGTTGAGTGTTAGAGGTTTAATTTGAAACGAGAATTATTTTTTTTCCATTTCTTGTAATCATTGTAATATAATGCATCTTCACAGATCATTGAACATCATGATATTGAACTCCTTTCACGGGGTGTAAGGCATGCATCTGTATGCTGTTAACAGTTCTTTATTCATACCTTTTGAAGAAACATTACATATGATAATAGGATGGAAATAGAAAACTGTTTGTGGAAAAAGTGACACACTGCACTATTTTTGGCACTATCTAGAAATAAGAGATATGATAACAAGGTAGACACAGAAGACTGTAACGGAAAAAATAAGACATTAATTTAGTTTGGGGCGTCTGTTCTTGTCCTTTAACTTAGTTTATGTGGGCAAACTGTGGAAGTAAAATTTTGTAACAAGACTTAAATGCAATGCCAGAGATTTTGGCTTCCCAACTTCTAGTCTGTCAGCATTTGCTTTGTGTGAAGGAATATTCCACAGCAACTAAATATAAGTTTCTGAAGAAGCTATTTTTAAAAAAAAATAAGAGGCCTCTCTTTTATAATAATGTTTCATGACCTACACCCATATTGCAACCTTTCATGCTCCCAAATGGTTAGGATCGTATCACATTCCGTAGCCAAGTAAAAGCTCTTTTAAATTTCTGAATTTTGAATAGTGGATTTAAGATAAGTACAATTTAGCATCAATTGAGCGTGGGGGTTTTAGAATTATTTGAGACTAAGTAGAACCTTCAGGATAAAAAAAGAACTTTTTGTCCTGCTGCTTTTAGCCTACTGTGGCCTCTGCATTTTTGTGGTAGCTCAGTTTTTGTACACTGGTATCTTGTGTTTTTATTTGATTAAAATTTACAAGTGGAGAGAGTTGATAAACTAGTCAGAATTTCGATGCTGGCAAAAATTTGCTTTGGATCTCTCACTGTCTAAGCTTAGACTGAGTATCATCTGTATGATATAAAGTTGAAAAATTTGTTGAGGAGAGTTTTGAAAAAAGCGTTTTACATGTGACAAATTAAGAACCCATAAGTAAGACATTTATCATGTGTTTTAGTGTTTGACTGAAGAAATTATGAAATCTAACCCTACATCTGCACAAGAAGGAACAGAGAGCTAAATCTCTAGGATTATAGACTGGAATTGTGTGTGTGTGCTCAAGATCCTAAATATAACCAACAATGCAACCTCGATGTAAAACTGAGGATTTTGCATACCACAGGCAGGGGCAGTCAGGTCTAACTCAACTCCTCAACAAGAAACTCAAGGTGGCCCCAGTTGCCGGAGTCCAATTTATGCCACCTCCCATGTAATTTCACCCCCCCTCCTTTTACCCCTCTCCCCGGCTAAAAGCATTGTGCTCTCTCTCTCTCTTACTCCTTGACCCTCACTGCTTTTTACTAATATCATCATCATGTGCATATTCTTCTCTAACTCTAACTTTCAGAGGGTGACAGGAAAGACCCAGAGGCCAGGAAACCACGTAAGTCGCGCTCATCTCTTGATAATACCACTACCACCACCAACATTTCATTTCATCACCTAAAACATGCAACTTGCCATTGTATAATTGAAATTTGTTTATACCTTTTTAAAAAATTTTTTTTTCTGTTTTTTTTTTAAAAAAAAAATTTTTTTTTAGCCTTCTTTCCCATTCTTATAGCAATCCTTCCCCTCTCTTTCTCTGCTCTTCCCAGTATGTAAAACGGCTAACTTTATATCCAAAGTTGTGTAAATGTTAACAGCATGCTCGAAACAGGGACTAAATTGTGAACACTTTTTTGTAATCCATCATTAATCCGCTATGCTCCAACCTACTTACAATTTACATAATTTATACGATTCTCTGAGGATGTTTGAGAATTCAGTTGTGGCTAGATTTGTGGTCAACATTGTTGCCTTCAGTTGAAAAGCTCTCCCTATAACTCAAAGTAAGGATGGTGTAGGAATTTTATCTTCTTAGTACATCTAGAAAATGAGCATTCCAAAAAAAAATTCTTCAAATCAGTTTTTAACCTTTTTTTAAAAATCTTATTTCAAAAGGATATGTTTCTGTTGTCGTTCAATGGGCTTGCAGTGGTTTTTATCAAGTACTTTTTTTTTATTATGAAATTTATACTTTAGTTTAGAAAATTTTGTTTTCATCAATGCATTTGCTTTCAAGTGTCTTGGGCACAATAAATGTGAATAGCCAGAACAAAGTGTCTAAACCACCCACCTAGCTATCAGAAACCACAGCAAAGAAAGTCTTATCACAAATTCTGTGTATTTGGGTAGATTAAATTTCTCACTCCAAATTTATTTGGCCTTTCCTCGCAGTTTTACGAAGCAAAGTCTCTAGACTATTCAAATTTCAAGTTGAATTTTTTTTCTATTACACATGCAAAATAGCGCAAACAGTATTAAATTGAACAACACTTGACTTACTGACCTAGGGCCTCGACGTATGCCAGTTCTCCGCCTGGGAAGCTTCAGTGGCTCGTCTATCCTCGCTGTTAGTTTTTGCCGTTGAACAACATCAACCCAAAATAATTATTTTTTCCTTTTTTTTTTAATTTCTCCATTCAAACCATTGTTTCAACACTTAGATCTTCTGTGCCCCATACCACCCATTTGCATTAATTTCCTAAACAAACAGACCAGAAATCTTATCGAAAATCTGTTGTTCTAGCAGAGTAGTGGAAGAGCATGAATACCTCCTTCCATTTTGAACCCTTTCAATTTATTGTATTAGCTTGAACCCTTTCAATTTATTGTATTAGTTTTAAGTCTTCTTTTCTTTCATTTAATTTTACCTTTCTGGGTAAAAGCTTAAGTATTGAGTATGTGGTGCCTTTTGGGTAGTGGGATAGCTTTATTTGTGTTATGGCAAGATGTGTTGTGGCAGTTTTGGAGTTAACCTTTCTTTTATTGGCTTTGGAGTCGAGGGTCAGGGGTTTTGAGGATTAAGAATCCTTTAAAGCCATCATATTTGTGTCTTTAATGCTTCATCCTTTTGCGCTTTTATAAATGAGAGGTTTTTGTTTTGTTTTAAATAGAAATTAATCCATATCTATTTAACGACTTTTAGTATTGCAATATCTCAAAATATGAGTTAAAATGTCAATATGAAATGAAATGTAAGTTTAGATATGCAAAAAAGAACAAAAAATTTAAAAATAGTTATTTTTAAAAGGTAGAAATATACTGTAAGTATTCATGCAGTGGGCTAGAGGTGTTGCTGAAGTATTTTAATTATTTAAAGGTGGATTTACACGATAGATTTTTTAAATGAAAAATGAGAAGCACATCCCAGTTGAATCTAAACACAATTTTCTTGATGGATTTAGCCCATTTTTGCCGAGCTCTTAAAGGATGCCAAAAAGGAATAAAACAAAGTTAAGGCCACACCTACATTTAGAATGCAGACCTAACTTAGGGCTGAACCTTAAAAATTTTGCACGACTCAGGGTTGTCTGGATTTACGTTCAAAACAAATATGCTGACAGTCATTGTTGTGAACTGACTGGCATTTTATTTCTGTGTGTGGATGTCAAAAGCAAAGCCGAGCCTAAGTAAATTGAAGGAATCCCCATTTTATTGGAAACATAATTGAAGATCGACATGATTATCTATCCCACGATGCACTGCACTTCCTGACTTTCCCCCAAAAAATCAGAAATCTTTCTTTTTGCAGTTTTGCGGTGGAAGTCGACCAAAAAATCATAACCATATGGAATTTCGGACAATAATCTGCTTGTTCAGATGCGTTAAAGATCACTCTCCATTTCCGACCTTTATTTGGCATGCCATTTCAGAAACGTGTAAATCTACCTTACTGTGGTTTTTGGTTAGTGTTCGTGAGAAATCAAACACCACTAGAAGATGGCAACAGCCTCTTCATTAGTTTTTTTTTATGTCATAGATTCTGTTTTGTTTCATTGGATTTGTAAATTACTTTGCGTTTTTGTAGTGATATGAAAACGGACTGTAGCCAAGAACCAAATCCAAGTTGTTTTTTTTTACTTCTCCACCTCCTCCAACTTCAGCTGTACCATAATCCGTCACTGCAGATGATTTTTTAAAATTTGTACAAAGTCTTATCAGATTCATATCTCTTGAATGATCTACATTGGAGATTGATTTATTTTCTTTAGATTTCCAGGTTTGTTTTTAAAATCTAGTTGTTAATATCAAATTGAATGAAAAAGCGTTGTATTAAAATACATGTATTGCTATAGACGCCCTGAAATCCAAGATAGGCGGGATATTGCATTTATAATAGATCTTTTTTTTGTCACCCCCTTTTTGTCAATTACAAAAATTTGAAAACCACTGGATGTTTTTTTTTGTTTCATAACCTTAGAAATTGAAACAATCTGTCGCCCCTTCTCCCTTTCTTCTTTAAGTTAACTGGAGTTCACATTTTGTTGTAGGCTCACCAAAGATTTTAGATTTAGAAACAAAAAAAAAAAAAGCCATCCTATTATCAAGGGAATCTTTTTCTCTTTCTGTCCTCTCCATTACCTTGTACACTCTTTAGTTCCTTATTTACTTCCAACCTCCACCTGTAATTCCTTTAGATGCTTGTACAAAAACGACCTCAAACGTTGATAAATTCTTTCCATTTCTTTTTTGTTGAGTTAACCCAAATTTAACTAGCGACCCTAAAATCTTTAAATCTCTTTCATCATTTTCTTTATTTGGCAATGTGTATGTTTGTTGTTGCATTGGTTGAAAGCACTTTTCTTCCCGGGCTAGAAGTCCTCTAGAGGGAGGACCAAGAACCTACACTTATCCCATCAATTGTGAATGAATTTCTATATATCTTAAGCCCTTGTGTTACAACCTGCTCAAGACTTTGCTAGCATAAAAAAAAATAAATAGAAGATGTGGATGGAAAAAAAAAAGGAAGAAATTATAGGATAAATTGGCCTGGTCGTCTTTAATCACATTAGTGTGTAAGGTTTCCATGTCTTCTCTCAGTCGGTAACATCATCATCTTTGCTTACATTTTTTTTTAGCAGCTTTGGGTATAAGTTGTGTACTGCATGCCCTTGGTCTGATTCACGCTTCTCTCCCTTTCTCTACATCTTTTACTGGAATGTTTTAATGCACCGGCTAATGTTGCGCTTGAAAAAAAAAATTATGAACTGGTTTTCCAGATGACTATCGGTGGATAGACTTTTATCACTTTGTTCATTTACTCTTATACAAAATTTCGTTTTTGGCTTGGGATAAAGTATTTTAATTATTTGGTTTTTTTTTTCTTTTTCAAGTTATATTGATTCACATATGTACTTTCTGTCAATCTTTAAGAAAAAAATGTTACTAATTATTTGCTTTATTGTAATCTTTCTATATCTTTTTGTAATTGTGCAATATTGTGTTTGTAAAATTGAGCTTTTTTT
>BMAT01009771.1:8841-28678 GCA_019649035.1 Elysia marginata | reverse complement strand
TCTCTCTCACACACACACACATATATAAATGCTTTATGAAAGCTTTATTTATTCACATGCTGAAAAACTCTCACCAGTTGTAATGTAAATTGTAAAAATAGGCAAACAATGTTTTCATTTCCCCCCCTTTTCCCATTATGACCAAACTCCACATGTTGAGTGGGTTCAAAACCTAAAGCAACTAAAACTCAATCAGCACCACCACCACCAACAATAGTTACCACAAAAACTGGCTGTAAACTTTCTGTCGAGAAACATTTGTTTTAAAACACGAATAACTTTATTTTTAAAAAAATACCCTTTTCTTTCTTTGCTTTCTCGGTATTGTGACTTCTTAAGTCTTCTAAGCCTAACAATTATAGCACCATCTTGATTCTCTCCTTGTTCTTTTTTAAAATGAAGTTTTTGACGATTCAATAGCTATGAAATAGTATTGAAATTCATTTTAGAATATTGATAAACATTTTTTTTCCTGGTAACAATTTCAAAGCGTATCTTGATTTGGATTTTTCATTTACTTTTTTTCCCTCCCCACTTTAGTGATGTCGTCCTCCAATAATGACGGCGGGGCAAAAGGCGGTAGGTGGCAACCTGTGGACACTTGTTGTTTTTGTCCTTAGTTCTAAATATATAATACTAATTTTGGCTCCGTTCTGGGTAAATGTGTACTTGCTGCCTGATCTATCCACTCGTATCTTATCTCATCTCTGTTTCTAAAACAGGCTGTTCTTACTCAGCTTCACAAATCTGTACACATAAAAAACAAAGAACAAAACAAAAAAAAATTTTTTTAAAGCTATTACAAAATATTAGGCTATACGTGTACTTTGAAATTGGAAACTCTATTATTGTGAAATAAGAAACAATCGCATCAAATGAAAAGCTACAGATTCACAAGGGTCTTTTCCAGGCTCGATCTGTCCCAGCAAACAGTTACTGTTGATTTTATTGTTTTGATTGATACATGACAAGATATATTTTCGTGACTACTGCCCCTGGTCGCCCTAGCTCTGCATGGTTGTGCGTTTGAGTGAATGGCTTTTTGACAGCAAGTTTTCAAACTGTTTTATTTTCCTGCACTGTAGAGACCTGCAGATGTGAAGCATGAAGCACTTATTACATTGCCTGCTCTCTTTGTTTTGTCTTCCTTCATCTGTCTTGTTAGTATAAGATCCTCTCAACCTTTTTCTTCTTCCCTGTGTTCTTCTTTCTGTTTTGGAGACGAATGATTGAAAAACTTTTCATCCAAATGCCAGCCAATTTGTTTTCCTCAAGCTGTGACAGTTTAGAGCGGTTTTTTTTTAAAACTCTTTAAAATTTAAATCTCATGGTCCCTCTTAAATCTTTGCGAAAATTCTGTCTTAAAACAGAAATAGATAAATGTCACCCCCCTACATACCTAGATTTTTTTGAAATCATCCCTGAAGATAAATATTGAATTTGTACACTTTCTGAAACGTATATTCCCATCCAGACTTGGACAACATTCAGTTGAAAATTCATGATGGAAAGTCAAATTCCCACGATGCAGGCAACGCGCACGTTGATGGCGCCAACAGCCAGGTATGAAACAGCCTGGATGTCGACCAAGCATTTTTGGGGTCGTTACAAATGATAAATATTTAAGTAATACAATGCGTTTACAGGGAAGTTTTCATTCTATCCTTGACAAAAACTAGTAATAATGTAAAAACTGAATTCAGTATCAAAGAAGAATTCCAAAGGCTAATCATATTGATTAATGTTTTAAAAAAATATAGAAAATCATTGTTTCTGTATCTATTATAAGGTAGTGCACCAATGCACGAAAAATCATAGACATAGTTTGTCATCTGTTGAAATGACCACATTGAGGATGCCGCTTGGCATGATCAAACTTAGATTCTGATCAAATTTTCTAGTCATTACATCAAACAAGCGAGTTTTTGCCAACACAAGCTTCTCCATGTCCTTTTTGTTTTTTGTTTGGTTCCCGCAACTGCTTTAGGTGAACAAAGAAGACGGTGCTGCAGTCGCTGAAGCAAGCGCAGAAGTGAAGAAGAGCAGCTCTCGCAAGGAGAAATCAGTGCTGCAGTCCAAACTCACGCGCCTGGCCATCCAGATAGGATACGCAGGTCAGTAGTGATAGCGCCCACTTCCACACATTACATCCCTCGGCAGCAGCTTGTGCTGGCTGAGCTGCTCTGTCTTCTGTTTGTAGTTATCCTAATGTTAAACATCAACATTCATATTATTTTTATTGATTATTAATTATTATTAATATTAATAGTGTTATATTATTTTTAATTGTTATTATTTATATTGGTGACAAGAAGATGAATAAAAATGAAACACATGTTCATTTAAATATTTCTTTTCTAACATTAGATTTAAATAGATTTCATTTCTGTAAGTGGTTTACCATTGGGGGAAAAGAATTATTTTTATGAACATAAAGTAATCAATGATTTTTTTCAAAATTGGAATTAAAAATAAATTTTTTCCCCACCCTTCAGGAACGGCCATTGCTGTGCTCACCGTGGTCATCCTGATTGTGCAGTTTTGTATCACGGAGTTTGCCATCCGGGGCCGCACTTGGACAGCTGATGACACACCGACAAACATTGGAATGTTTGTGAAATATTTCATCATTGGAGTAACGGTGCTGGTGGTAGCCGTGCCGGAGGGTTTGCCCCTGGCTGTCACGCTAGCACTGGCTTACTCTGTCAAGGTGAGGGAGGGGGATCGATGGCAACCAGTGGGTAAAAAATTCTCTGAAAGTTCCATAAGTGTCAGGATTTTTATCTGGTAAAAAATGTTCTGAAATGAACGTTTATAAAGCATGAATGAAAACATTTTTAAGGGGAAAAAGCAAGGAAGACAAGTGTGAGTAATAACAATAATAATAATAATAATAATAATAATAATAATAATAATAATAATAATGATAATATTAATAATAATTTATTTATAGAGCGCCTAAAGTCCACTAAAAAGTGCTCAGTGGCGCTAATATACAGGAATATAAAGGTTGCTTCATAACAATACAGATCATTGTAAAATAGTGTGACATCACTTAGAATTTAAAAAACTCTACAATAGAAATGCATCAGAAGTATTACACCAACATTTCGGTCCTGTTCTAATACTATGCATTAAAAAACTGATAAAAATTATGAAAATGAGAATGGAAATCAAATGCATCAAATGTTAATTGGGAAGAATTATTGCACACTAAAGCCTGTCATCTCAAAAGAAATGTGGTGTATTAAAGTAATGGATAATCACATTATCTTATCCAGAAAAAGACTTCTCAATTTAAAGTTCAGGTTTTCATCTGAAATCTCAATATGATGTTAAGCCACCTAAAAAAAAGTCCAGACAGCACAGGGTTAGGCATTTGTCAGTAGGAAGTGCTGAACCAGCCATTAACCTATTAAGGGTTGGTCTGATAATCAATGCTATGCTTTAATGTAGAATGCGTAAGAAAAATTGGTACTTGTAGAATATAATTATCATATTAAATACATATCTCGCATATCCTTTTTTTTTCCTTTAATTTTTGTATATGCACCTTTTGTTTTCTTCTGTTTGTTAGAATTGTGAATGGAGTGTGTTTTGTACAAAATTGTCATTATGTCAGCATTGTTTGTTTAAACAGACATACTATTGTAAAGAGATTCGAGCCTACATGTAGGAAGAGGCGCTAGAACATAACTTCATTATTATTATTGTTATTACATTTCAAAATACAAATTAATTTCCCTATACCATACATACACACACACAAAAAAAAATGCATGCCAACAGCCTTTGTGCCCTCCCCTCCCCTTTTACATAGGTCTAAAATTAGAATAGCTGAATCTTGTATAGTATATCATATGACATGCATGTGTGAAATGCACATTTTATTTATCCCACAGAAAATGATGCACGACAACAACCTTGTGCGCCATTTGGATGCGTGTGAGACAATGGGTAATGCCACGGCTATTTGTTCAGATAAAACAGGAACGCTCACCACCAACAGAATGACAGTTGTACAGAGCTATATTGGCTGTAAGTGGATGTTTAGCTGGCAGATTTCAGCTCAATTCAGATTATTATTTTGCTCTTCATCGAACGGGATCAGACTGTGTTATTGAGACACATGTCGCAATATTATTTTGATACATTCCTCTCAAACCATGTACAGATCCTTTTTTTTTTTTGATTGTGGCAATTCAAATCTCTGTAAGGCACATCTGCCGTGGACAAACGAAATGCAGTTTCTCTTGTATGGTTTACACTACAGATACTGCTTTTTGTTTGTCACAGGCAGACTGCCACACAATGTCTGTCCAAATGTTACTTGATATCTCTTTTCACAACACGCTCCTTTCTATACACCTCCATGCTTAACAGATTGGTCAAGATTCCGCTTACAAACAAAGGCTTAAATCACTGTCTTTGCTGTTCCTATGAAAGGGATGTAATGTAGCTATAACTTGCATCTATGTAAGAATTGATTTTAAGCAAAACCTTTCCAAATTTCAACATGAACCCAGTGTGAAAACTGTTCAGAAATGGTTTTAGCGTCAATATCTAAAATTCAAAAAAAAAAAAAAATTGAGTGGTGAATACCATCTAAACTTTGAAAGTCTCTATCTCAAAATTAGGCCTTTCACTTGAGACTCACTGTGATTGAATGCAAGACATACACACAAAAATTTCTATAGTACATGTTTTTCAACATTGATATTGATATTTTCATTTCAGTGGAACGAAACATGAAGACCCCAACATATAGCAGCATCAATGCTAAACTTGGTGAGCTATTGCTACAGTCTATAGCTATCAACAGTGGCTACACATCCAAAATTGAGGTTTGTTTTTTCTTTTAATTGTCTCATATTAGTCGTAACCTAACCAAATAAGCCAGATGTTGGCAATTTCCACATTACAAGGCTGTTTTTAACAGTGTTTATTGCTAAACTTCCTGTCGATGAAAACTTTCTTCATCATCAATATTTTGTGGGGAGATGTTGAAACTTAAAACTTCTATTGCCTTTAAAGTGTGGACAAAAAAAGGAGAAAAAAATTAATCCTAAAAGGCGCTTCATTAAGCTAGAATTTCTTATCTCCAACTTATTTGAACTTATCAATCAATAAATTGTGTAATATTTTTGAAATGCATCATTTAAGAAAAGTTATTTATATTAAGGCTTAATTGCATTATACTCTATATGTCTTAAATATTCTTTACTTTTGTGCGTAAGGGGGGTGGGGCATGGGTGGTTGTGGGAGTTTGTTTTATCATGGATACTTTGCTTTGGTGCGGATAAACATATTATATTGCAGGGTATTTTAGAGGTCTCAGACAATCAGTTTTAAACATATTTGTTTTGTCAAATTAGTAATATCAGCAGGTATAAGTCAGGTAAAGTGCTTTTCAGTTTGTATGTGTGTTTAAATTCAACTATAAGTCATGTATTTTATAATTGCAGCCACCTGAGCATGAGGGAGAGCTTCCCAAGCAACTTGGCAACAAGACAGAGTGTGCCCTGCTAGGCTTTGTCAAAGCAATGGATGAGAAATATGAAACTGTAAGAGTTATTAGATATCTTCCCCGTAAGATTTCCTTAGTGCCCATGATTAGTTGCTTTATAAGAGATCGTAAAAGTGTCTGTTTTTGTCATTGTTGTTTAAACTTCTTCTTGTCCCTGGTGTGGGGAGGAAAATGGCTGCAACCAACCACTGAAGTTCAGTGACTATGTAAGGGCAATGAGAACGTTGAGAATGGCCGAGCAAGACTGGATTTTCCAATTTTTCTATTTATTTCTCTTATCCTTTTGCATTCCCAATGGATGTTACTATAGTTATTCTTTATGGTCAAGATTAAGAAGTTCTCCCTCCCTAAAAGGTTTTCAGTGAATTGTAATACGTCATGAGTTTCCTTCCATTTGCATTGAGAGATCGTGTTGCCTTTAATCACTTTAATGAAAGGATGGAAGAAATTTGCCGAGAATTCCAGCTATTAGAATTAAGTTATGAGATAGTTTAGACTCACAAGGCCTGTGAAACAGTTGTCAGATTTTATGCACTACAGGCCCGCTGAGGAGGATGAAGCCCATAGCGGAGGAAATCTAAGATGGTTGATGGGCTAACAGGGCCCGTCAGCCAATCGCCTGCTCTAAAACTTGCGCCATCTATGGGTGTTATTATATCATATGTTATCGTCGTTGGTGAGCAAGGTGTCTATTATTCCAGGCACATGTAAATGCCTTGGGGAAAACAATGTTGATCCTCACATTTCCTCAGTCATAAAGTGGGCATCTAACAATAGAAAGTTCTTGAACTCTACAGAAAGCAACCCCTAATAGGAATCAACACTGCAATGCGGCAAACTATGAACTGAATTTGCTTTGCTTATAGGGTGGAAAGATGGAAAGCTTTGAACCCACATAAAGTCAGAGGAAAACTACAATTATGTAGTCTTTTTCTTTGTATTACTTGGCTATGCAAGACTACTGCTAGTTCTAAAGAAAGAGTTCAGAATGCTTTTACATTGTGCTTTTACTGTTTGTTGTATCCTTTACCCTCTTGCTTCCAAATTTCGAACCTACTATCTTTTTCTTGTTGTGATATGCAGATTCGAGAAAAGTACAAGGAGGAGGAGTTTGTGAAGGTGTACACATTCAACTCTGATCGCAAGTCTATGGGCACTGTCATCAATGTTCAAGACAAGCCTGGAACTGTCAGGCTGTTCTGCAAGGGCGCGTCTGAAGTAGTCGTGAAAAAGTAAGCCTTAACTTTTTTTTCATACCTTTAGCTGAAATACTCTGCTGTGGCCAAATCTTGAACAAAAGTACCGTAGCCCTGTAAGATATTGGCTTTAACATCATTTAGCGACGAGAATCCAACACTTTTTATTTAGCATTCTTATAGAAAAAAAATTGTTCTCTGTGTCAGTCAATAAACATATTTGGAAATAACGTAGCCATATTGTGATTTAGAAGCTCAGAAAAAGACATGTGTTAATTACTTGGGTGTGAATAGTGGATAGTTGGACTCATAGCAAAAAGAATCATTACTACATCAAGGTGGCAATTTTTTTCTAAATTGTTAATTTTACAAAGTTTCATGGAATTGGCGCTTCTCATGATCAAATCTATTGAGATATTTTCTATCTCATTATATGTATTCAAAACGAGAATATTTTTGTTTTGTGTATCGGTAATTAACACTGCTGCTCTCTTTTCTCCCCAAATCCTTTCAGATGCTCTTACATCTTGGACAAGGACTGCGTAGCGCAACCTTTCAATGCTCAGAAGCAAGAGGAAATCGTCAACTCTGTGATTGAGCCAATGGCAAGTGATGGCTTGAGGACTATCTGCTTGGCTTACAAAGATTTTGTCCCAGGTGCATATGATATTTGTGATTTTTTTTACCAAAGTAGGTTTTTAATTTAGCAGTATTTAGAATTTTGTTTTGTTTTTATTTGCGCAAGTCATTTACATACAGCTGGTATTTGCGTTTCTATAGAAATCCCCTGATTTGTATTGTGAAATCTACATTGGCAGAATGAAATTCAACTATAAGTCACATCAAGTTTCCCTTTATAAACTTATCAGTGGCATGTTGGAGATGTTTAACTATACAAATATTGTTTTTCCAATCTTTCCTCAAAAGAACGATTTTTGATTATCTGCTTTTAGTAACATAAAACCATTTTCGAAGTTATAGAAATATCTTGCATATGTGTTGCCTAAATGCAAAATGTCTATGTCCTAAAATAGCTCAAATGCTTTCAATGTCACAGAGGGACCCAAAGACATGAATGAAGGTTCTGCGGTCGGAGTGAACTGGGAAGACGAGACCTCTGTTATGACTGACCTCACATGTGTTTGTATTGTTGGCATTGAGGATCCAGTCCGAGATGAGGTAAGCGTCAGCCACCGTCAGTCTCTCCTCTTCCATCACTTGTCCAGCACTTTGTTCATGGGATGTTTTTCAAATTGTCTGCATGGCCCCCGAAGTAGATAAATGCCATCGTCTTTCTCAACCCTCTAACCTAGCCATACATAATTTGTTTGCCGAGGGATAGCATAGGGACACGTTTGTAACCTGGCTTCCCTCATGTGAGGACATGACTGCAGGACATGCTCTTATGTCTCATGTCCACGGCAGGCACAAGCTTGGGAGGGTCCAATTTCGAGATGATTTATTTGGGTTTTTGGGAGTAACAGAATGTAATTGAAAACAGATAATTATAATCATGCTATCAAAGTGAAATTTCTCACTATTGTTACTAAGTGCACACCAAACTTTTCAGTTGTGAGTTTTTCAGAAAGACCTTCTTTGTGTAAGCAGTTTTCAATTAAAAAAAAACAAAAACAAAAACGAGAGATGGCAACCAGGCTCTATTAAGATTTAACATTCTTTGCTTTTACCTTGACTCATAAAATGAGAGAATAGAATCTTGGAAGAAGAATTCAAGTCATAAATTGATTCACTGGTTCACAAAATAATTTTAACCCTTCAAATTTTTCACTTGGGCTGTATTTAGTGACAAGTTACATTCAGTCAGCTTAAGTAGACCTCCTCTGCATTTCATTTTCTTATTAAGAAAGACGAAATTTACTGTGAAACTTGAAGGAAGGGAGCAAACAGGTCCGTTCACTCTAATTGCAAATTCTTCAGCCAAGTGCACACAGGCAAATACACAGCTTCTATTCTACAATTTTATACTCATATTAGTTCCAGGCCTAAAATATTCCAATTTGACTCCTTCGTTATGTGTATTCAAACAAGCCCTTTAAAACCCTTTAAATACTAATTTTATCATTCTATAAAATATTCATGTAAAGTCATGTAAACTGCTTTGAGAAGATAAAGATGGAAGGTAATAGAAATTTGGTTTTTCTTCTTCTTCTTCTTCTTCTTCTTCTTCTTCTTCTTCTTCTTCTTCTTCTTCTTCTTCTTCTTCTTCTTTTTCTTCTTCTTCCAAAATATGGCCTGTCATCACCCTTTTATGCGATTGTGTATTTTCAGGTACCGGAGGCCATCAGAAAATGCCAGAAAGCTGGCATCACTGTACGTATGGTAACGGGAGACAACATTAACACTGCTCGTAGCATTGCCTCAAAGTGTGGCATCCTCACTCCAGGGGATGACGGCCTTGTTCTGGAAGGTCGCGAGTTCAACAGGAGAGTCCGGGATGAGCAAGGAGAGGTGAGCCCGAGAACCTATTAAGAATGTCAAGAGTTGTTTCACTACATAGCTTTTTCTTATTTCAATATGAAATTTAGGGGGAGAAGGAAAAAAACAAAACAAAACATAATATTTCCTACGATTTAAAAAATCAAATCCAAAAATCATATTACGGTACTGTTTTGTAAAGCTGCTTCTGTATGGAAAAAAAAATTGTCCCATTCTTCATAGAAGCATACGAACACAACATATTCAACATTTGAATACTGATGTAGGTGAATCTCAAGCAGCTTATTGAATCCAAGAATACTATAAATGTGATTCTCAAGCATATTTTTTTAAACAGTGCAATAAGACTACAAATACTATCTGTTTTTTATTCTACAGCATTTTAAATTAACGCCCATAAATACTCTATGTATGTGATTCTGAAGCATATCTTAGCAACATAATTTTATATACATGTTGCTATCCATTTCTGCAGGTTGATCAAGAAAAGCTTGATGCTGTGTGGCCAGACCTGAGAGTGTTGGCCAGGTCTTCTCCCCAGGACAAGTACGTTCTGGTGAAGGGCATCATTGACAGCAAAAAAGCGTCAACACGCCAGGTCGTGGCTGTCACTGGGGACGGTACCAACGACGGGCCAGCCTTGAAGAAAGCAGATGTTGGATTTGCCATGGTAAAAAGAACGGATTATGAAACGTTTTTTTTTCTTCTCTTTACATAACATTTGATTCTGCTATTATGTTGAGAGGAAGTAAGTCACTAGTTTGTTTTCAAAGCAGAAAAGTAATAACATAATTGAGGGCTCCTTGAGGGAAAAAAAAAACAACATAAGCCACAAGTTTTGAAAAAAATATTTTCATTTTAAAATAAACGTTTTGCAAAACTAAGGCGCATTTGTAATAGAACCGGCTTATTCATCCATCTCCAAAATGAGCCTTTAATCATACAAATATTTGGAAATGCAGTATTTTGTATGAGTTGCTTTATCAAAGGGAGCTTGGCATTTAGTGAAAGGCTTGTGGTGCTTATTCTTTTTTATCAAGAAATAAGGCCAATTTAAATTTTCCACAAAGGCTTATTAAAAAAAAAAAACAAAAAAAAACTGATGATATGGCGTGACCTGGAGTTATTCCTCGTTATCATTTTATCTGAGGTACAATTACTCCAAAAAATTTGTAAGATTTCAAGTAACAATTTCTATATCTTTAAATTTGGTTATGTTTTGCAGATAAGATTTTTTGGCACTAATTTTTTTTCCATATTTTGATCTTTTCTGTAAATTAAAAATTTCTTATGTTGTATACAGAGCGTATGTTCTCAGGAGTTAACCCCTTCACTGCTACACAAATTGCGCACCTATGTGCTAAGAAAATTCCTAAGGAAGCACTGATGCACGGGCCATTTTACTAATTTTGCTCTATCTATCCCTAAAACTATTGGCTATGGTGAATCCATCGTTGATTAGATCTAGATCTAGAATCAGCAACTGTATAGTAAAATTAAAACGCGCCACAGCAGAGGTAGTCAGCCGGCCTCGACGAGTCCTACACAGCACAAGCATGCGGCATGGTGTATTTGCGTATGTGTGCGTGTAATAAACGCAGCTGCTGAGTATAATATTCGTACAAAAGTATAGTCGATATTGGCTATTTTTGGTTCTGTAAAGCTTCGACCTTTCCAATGATACTATTTTTGTCCACTGGATAAAAGGATTGGCTATCTAGTAGGCAAAACAAAACTTGGTTTTTAGTGCACGTGTAGTGAGCGTTCACAGCGCATTAGATCCCTGGGGAAGTAGCACGTACTGCGTACTTACACAGAGCAGTTAAGGGGTTAAAGTATGGCTTTGATATAACAAAGTGGCACACCAAACACCAATAGAGCCACCTCAGTTATTCTTTAATCACTATGTCCACAGGGTATTTCTGGTACTGACGTAGCAAAAGAGGCATCAGACATCATTCTCACCGACGACAACTTCACCAGCATCGTGAAGGCAGTGATGTGGGGCAGGAACGTGTACGACAGCATCGCTAAGTTCCTGCAATTCCAGCTCACGGTCAATGTGGTCGCAGTGCTTGCCGCCTTCTTTGGTGCTTGCATTATTAACGTGAGTAGTGCTCTAATCAGTTAGTTCACCTTGATATGATACATTGTCCAAATTTTGCATGGGAATGGTTCACTTGTTTTCATTAACTTTTTCTCATGGGGTTTTTTTTTTTAATTATTTTATGATGAACCACATGTCTTTATCAACATTTTATTCAGGATATTTATTGTATAAAAACTACCTCACTATTAAAGGAACAAATAAGCTCTTCAAGTTACTGCACTAGATTTGAACCTGTAATGCGTTACGCAAAAAGTTGCTGTGGAATATAACAGTAAGTGATTACATTAATGGCACAAATTTTAAGCTTTCTTGAGGCTTGTAATGATTAAAAAATAATTCTTTTCTCAAAAAAATACTCCAGACCTGTGCATGCAGAAAATTTGAGTGTTATAATTATTCCAAGAAAATATTTTAGATCGATGTAGGAAATTTGAGTGTTATAAATATTGCAATTTTTTAGATCTAGTTTGTATATAACAAAAAAATAAATTATTTTTTAGAAATTTAAATTGATTTTTTTCTTCATAATAATAAGAGCTGTAATTGTGACATCAATTTTACTGATGAAACAGCAACAAATCTTATTGACAATGCACCATTGGATAAAGCCAATGCAATATAATCTAAATATATATGTGACTCTTTCTTTTTTCTTTCTCCAAACTAATATGGGGCTATTTCCTTTTTTCTTTTACAATCTCTTGAACCATGTTTAAACTTTTGAAAGCTATGAAGAATAGTTGACAACATGGATCCAACCTGTGTTGAAAGCAACTCAAGATATTGTAAAAAATTTCTTTTTTTTTTGCATTCATGTATTTATTTTGGAGAAGAAAAAAAAGATAACATCCAAAAAAAAAAAGGAATAAATCGGACTAATCTTGTAAAAATGCTGTTGAATGCCCATTGCTTTTGCATGTTTTGTCTCCAAACTTTTAATTTTTCCTGTTGCCCATGGTGCCTATAGGACAGCCCTCTGAAGGCCATCCAGATGCTGTGGGTCAACCTGATCATGGACACCCTCGCCTCGCTGGCCCTGGCCACAGAGTTGCCCACAGACGAGTTACTCAACAGGAAGCCATATGGACGCACCAAACCTCTCGTATCTCTCACTATGTCTAAAAACATCGTCGCGCATGCAATCTATCAGCTGATCGTCATTGCTGTCTTGTTATTCAGTGGTAAGGAGGCGCAGGAAGTGGGAATGGATTTACCTGTTGTTTTTTTTTTTTTCAGTTATTAGAAAACAAGGGAAATGGAAACAGATGTAAGAAACTAGTTCTTTTACATAGTTGTTCATTGGGGAAAAGAAGACAAAAAAAATCATCGAATAACTCAATATTTAAGATGTTTATCAAGTTTATCTGTGGTTGTTAAGTGGTAAGAGATTGAAGAATTTAAAGTCAGATAAAGAAATGGTTGACCCTTTCAACCTTGAGCTCTTCAAGTGAACTATCACTCCACATCTAGCTTCCGAGGGAGTTCGTTGTATAAATATGAATAAGGGCGAGTCAGTGCCATATTTCTGCTCTGTCTAATCACCAAGCCCTCTTTACATTGGCGGGTCTTAAATGCACTTGACTCTTTTGGGATATGGCTGGTTGGTAAGTTAAAAACCAGCCATATGCTAATCCTGTTCTGTTTTGATCCAGGTCCTGATCTGCTAGGCATTGATAACGGTATTTCGGATGTTGAGAATATTCACGCCCCACCCACTGCTCACTTTACCATGATCTTCAACACATTTGTCATGATGACTCTCTTCAACGAGGTCAATGCCCGTAAGATTCACAATCAGCACAACATTGCGGAGGGCCTGGCCAGCAACCCAATCTTTATTGGCATTTGGATTGGCACCGCTTTTGCACAGGTAAATTCTGCCTCTCTGCACTCAAAATACCCCAGCTTCAATTTGAAGATATTTGATGAAACGCCAACAGCCAGGTGGCTTAACAAAAATGACTTCAGCTTTGTAAAATTTTAAAAGATAAACATTTTTCTCTATGTTATACACACTGTGCAACAAAGATTTTTCCTGAAGTCAGTGGACATCTGGTTATGAAGGCTCTCAAAAACCTGTCACAGTCAGTTAAGAAATAATAGAAAAAAAAGGAAAAATTTTTTTAAATTAGTTTTGGCAAAGGAGATACCACTTAATTTTGTTCTTCTCTTTACATTACCTGTCTTTTCTGTTTTTGCTTTTGTTATCGTATGATAACTTTTCTTAAAGAAAAATGAATTGAAATTAGAGAGAAATGATTTTGTCTCTCATGTGTGAGTTTGTTAACAAAGCCTTTTTGAAAATTGAAAAAAAAGATCATTTTTTTTTTGTTATCATGTTTTGAAGTTAATCAAAGATTCACACTTTGTTTAAGAAAAATTTCCTGTTTCTATAATATTTATTTTGGGATGTATATATATAGCAGCTGGGTTGATATGGCCCTAAATGGTTAGGTGCTTGATGTTCATCAATGCATTGGTAGATTGATAACCTGCAGAAGTTTTGATTGATATAATTATGTACAACTTTATTCTGTTATCCACAGTTCATCATTGTTCAGTTTGGAGGCGTGGCTTTCCACACGACAAAGTTAAATGCTTCGCAGTGGCTGTGGTGTATTTTCTTTGGCTTTGGTACACTGCTCTGGGGACAGGTAAGCTCCTCAGCTTTTGTTTTGCTCCATGTAATCATTTCACTTGATATAATTATAGTGCTTAACATAATGTAAGGGTCAGTCCTACAGTTTCAACCAGTTTTTGATGTTCATTACTTAAGAGGGTTAATGTTTTTAGGGATCTTGTCTTGTTTTTTTTATATACACAGCTGGGAGAGTGCGTTGATAACCTTTTGGGTCTGTGACACCGCTGAAGCGGTAGATGTTCTATATTACTAAGCAATGTAAGACGGCTAAAGATAAAGATAAAGTGGTAAAATAGGATGAAAATAGAGATTTATCAACCAATCATACAGGGAGATTTAATTCATATTGGTGCAGCAGGGAAAAAAAATGTCTGCACCAATGCATCATTGATTATAACATTTTTCTTTTATAAATTGAAACAAAATTTTCAACGAAGCAGAGTCAACCCGAACCAGGAACTGAAAAAAATAAATGTCCCATGTAAACAGCTTTTTTGCATTTGCTAAAGTCCTGGCAAATTTTTATGATTTTGGTTCTCTGTTACAAAGACAACTCAATAACTAGCAGTAGACTAGGTATAGGGTCATTAAAAATCAAGAGGTCAGGGCTCAAAGGTCTAACTTCAAATTCATGTAAATGTTTAAAAATTTGGTAAATACTACCATTGCTGTACTGGCTCTTTTGAAAACATGACCCAATTGAGCACTAAGCAAATCTCCTGCAAACAGTCCAATGAGTCCTGAATCGAAATTGGAAAGTAGTAAGATATTAGTACCACAGAAAAGTTTATTTTCTCTATTTTCAAATACAGCAAACAGAAAAGCTCTAGCGTGTTTCTTTATGAAGTTAAAGTTGTTTGAAGTCAACAGGGTTAGGACTTGTGAATACTCCGAAATGTTTTCTTATTAACCGTATAATATACTTTGTCTTCTAGCTGGTGACTCTGATCCCAGACAAGCACCTGAGGCTACCGAAACGGTGCCAGAGAAAGAAGAAGGACGAGGAGGAGGAAGAACAAGACCAGGACGACCACGTGGACGACCCAGTTAGCGGGCGCGGCCAGATTCTGTGGGTGCGCGGCCTGACCAGGTTGCAGCAGCAGGTAAGGCCCAGCTTGCCTGGTCTGTTCATGTTGTAGCTTCATTCAGGTCCACCACCACTCCACCTCCTCCTCGTCCTCCTCCATCTCCTCTTCCTCCTCTTCTTCCTGCTGCTGCTTTCAATAGCTAATAATAATATTGATAACACTCTCATCTTGTTTTACACTCCATACTTTATCCTCTTCAACAACTTCTTCCAACTTTTTAGGAGTTTGCACTTTTTTTTAGAAGTCAACAAAAATAATAATCCACTGATATTGGATTGAATTTACCTCCTGCTTTCTTTTTTTTTTTTATTTATACTATACCGACAATAAATCCCTCCTGTCTTTGTTTTTACCCACCCTTATTCTTTAATTTCTTTATAGTTAGTGGATTAATGTACCGAGTTTTTAGAGGCATCCCTCAATTGCATATGCTCTGATTCTAATGAAGAAAGAAAGAAAATTTTATAAGCAGACAAGAGAGTAAACAAATTCATCAAAACATTGAAATAGATTGTAGCTTTTCTTTGGATCTTGTGCTGTATAATCAGTGCTAGAGGCGAAAGGAGCCAAAATCTCATAGCATTGTTTAACCCTTTTAATTTTTTTTTAATTATTTTTTTTTCGGAAGTCTCATGTTTTTTTCCTCAGCAATACTATTCTATCTTATCCCTCTTTCACTCTTCTGCTCAGTCTGGCTATTATATTTCTCATGTTTCACACGACCGTACTGCAGACTTTCTGTGCACACACCATCTTTCACTGGGTGTTGGATGGTTGTATTCTGAAGTCAGACCCTAGCCAACTGTAATGTCATGGGCACTCAGTCACCCACATGGTTGTTTCTGTATTGGCTCTCTGTGTTGCAGTTCTCCAAGAGAGAAAGCGAGAAAACAAGCTAGCTAGCTAGCCAGCCAGCCAGATAGATAGATAGATAGAAAGAGAGAGAGAGAGAGAGGGAGAGGGAGTTGTTTGTCCTTACTGGTGTCCAAGTTTTACCGTTGTGTGTAAAGCCATAGTGACAGCCACTGGAATTGTCAATGATTTCATGTGTAGCTTTAGGCAGACATGGTATAAAGCAACCAGAGCTGAGTAAAACGTTTTAAAAACAATATTTCTTCTTGTTGTAGACTCTATACTTTAGAGTGTACCGTAACCTGGTAGCCTATTTTCATATCTTGCTTTACTTGTGTGTGACTTATCGTATTTTTTTCAGTACTTTGTTTTCTCTGTGGTGCGAAAGATTTTTTAAGCAGGTTGGCTTCCAGTTTGTGGGAATAGGCGTAGCCTGGGAAGCGCACGATGCTATACATATAGACTTTAGGAAAAAAAAATGGTTTCATCACCATAAAAGTAACTACAGGCAGTTTTGAAAAAAAAGAAAAAAAAAGAAATTATGGCAGCTTACATGTTAATCGAAATATACTTACTGCATTTAATTTTTTTTGTTTTTTTTGTTTGGTTTTTTTTTTTGGTGTGTGTAATAGAAGAAGTAAAAAATCAAGAAATTCAGAAATTCAATTGTTTCCTAACAAAACCACTGCCCCTCACGTTTTTTATTGCAGAGGCTTCAGGTACTGGCGTTTTCTTCTGTTCTCTTGAACCTACTAACTAAAGCTAGCAGGCCTGCATCGAGACTACTCGTGTCTAGTGTCTGCGTGCCGCCCAGTAGGGGTATCTGTTGGTTGTGTGCACCATGGCTAGCTTACAGTGTCCGTGTGTCGCCCAGTGAAAGCATTGTTAGACTTAGTGTCTACTACTCAACATTTATACTTTGATGTCGTGGTCGTCTTCTTCTTCAGCTTTCATTTAGCTTCAATATGCAGTCTGAGGCCAACAAGTACATAGGCTAGTGTAAGCAATCACATACAGTATACAAGCTAAGTTTTGAGCTTGTGTATAGCGATGCTGTTTTGGAGTATTTGGCCTTTGAGCTGGGCATCAGATCCAAACAAAAACAAACTTTCATGAGCCATTTGTTTCTGTATGCCTGGGAAGCATTCCACTGCAGTTTACATCATTTTGGTTTTTCAAGTCTGTTGTAGTTTGGTTCTGAAACTGCCGCGCCTATAAATTATGTCATTTGGGTTTTTACCCTGTCTCATTTTTCTGAATGATGTATTGTTACGGTGGATTTTCTTTGCCGGTTTCACCCACTCACTTCAGTTTGTCGAAGTGTTTGCTTTACATGGTCAAAAAGTCTCCTCTCTTTCATGTCAATGGCAGATTCACACTGGTGCAACTTGGCAGTCAGACTAACCCTCTAAGCTCCTCAGCACAATTATTTGTTTTGATCACTTCGTTCTCAACGTAGCTCTTTGGGCTCGATCCCACTCTAGGCTTAATCTAATAGCATCTCCTCGTGTGTCTAGACTTGTACATTAAGGTTGTTGGCATTTTCTTATTTTCTGCATTATCATACTCTGTCATCGGCAAAGACCTTATAATTATACTTAATGCCGCTATCACCTTTGCTGTTACACAGTTTCAGACTAGATGTTAAATCTTTGCCTACCAACATTATGCTCTCACCCACTGCATGTGATTCACTTTGGGTACAGAAATTTCAACTTAATTTTTGTACATTTAAAAATGAAGTTAAGTTTTTTTGAAAATCATCAGAGAAAAGAAACTGCAGATTAAAAAAAACAAGACCTAATAGCGCATACTACATTCTCTTCTTCTCCCCCTCCTTCTTCTTCTTCTAACTTTACCCTTGCAACTGCCTGTAACTGTTTGTTCACTAGTAGGCCTCAGTTTGTGAGCCCTTGTGGTCGCTTTCCCCTCTAGTGCTGCAGGAAACCTGTGACTTTTGTTGTGGTTGACACACTAACAGTACCAACCGTATTAACAACAACATTATCATCCTTGTCGTCATCATCATCATCATGATCATCATCAGCAGCAGCATTCCTACTAGCACCTGGTTTAGTCTGGTAGTGAGTGCGCTAGTGTCTTGTCGGTCACACCTGCTCGACTGCCCCCTCATCAAGATAGTCCAGTTTGGTCTTCTGACTCATTTCTGTTTTGTTTTAGTTTTATTATTATTATTTTTTTTTTTAATCTAGAGGGGTTCTCACATTTGGACAACTTGTTTCAAAATTGTCATCATAGCTGCTGAGCCTGCTCCCCTGGCTTTATGGTGTGTTTGTGAACAATAATAAACAACAACAATCAAACAACAAGAAGAGCTACAAATCTAATGATGAGAATGCTTGTGGTGAATGACTAGCATGACCCCACACTGTGATGTATACTGGGACACATCTCTTCTTCCTTCTCCTCTCTCCTCCCGGCAGGGCTATCTCCGTTGCTGATCGGATGGCGACTCGCTACAGGCTTTTGCTCTCAGTGTAAACCCAGAGACCTTTTTCTTTCTTTCTTTTTCTCTCTCTTTCTCTCTCTCCCTTGAATATCTTTCCAGGCATTATTTTTTTATTCAACAAATGGCTTGTTTGGCTTTTTTTCTTGTCTCTCTCTGCGGTCATTGTGAAAACTCTTCTCAGTTAGAACCGTGTGAAAAGCCTTCTTCTCTTTTTTTTCCATATTACTGATGAGGTTATTTCTGGATACAGTCCTATTCATTCTTTTGCAAGATTGTTGGGTTTTTTTTTGTTTTTTTTTGCAATGCTTCAGTTAAAAAAGCTTACATACAAAGACTGCTGCATTTTAAAAACAATTTAACCTCTTCTTTTTTTTTACATATTGCATTGTCATGCTGTATTTTTTTAAATTAATATTGATACAGACGCCACTTTCTGCTGTATATTTTTTTTCTTCAATTTTTTTTCTCTTTTATATAATATTTATTATTTTCAGTTTTGGTGGCCTGGTTATATGCATAAGATTATTATTTTTTTTTTAACTTTAATTTCAAATAATTTTATACTTTTTTATGATTTCATTGCTTATATCTCACATGGATATGATTATATTCTGATTGTAGTTTTGTTTGTTTTATTTTTTTGTTGTTGTTATTGTTCGAATTCACATTTTTTTATTATTATTATTATTATTGTAATATAATCGGATTGTGTCTCCCAACATTTTTGTTTGAAATCATTGCTTTGTTTTTGTGTTCTCTCTTTGTCTTGTGCAAGAGTTTGTTATCTGTGTACAACTGTTTGGGTTGTATCTTCTCCCTTCCCTTATCCCCCCCTCCCCCTGTATATGTATTCTGTGGTACGTTGTGGGCCTGCCTGGCGAGATATAAGGGTTTGTTTTCAAGCCTATTAAGATGGTCGTTCGTCTCTCCATCTCGCCTTGTTCGTCACAATTTCACCTAATTAAGGCAGGTAGAAAAATGCCTTTAGCATAAACTGTTAATTCGGCTGAAGGGCAAAGTTTTTTTTTTTACAACCTTCCCGACAAGTTTTAAGCAAATACTTTTTTTTTTTGTACATACCATCTTTCCTTCACTCCTGTTTTCGAATCTATAAAAAGGGCGTCATACCCACCTCTCTCCCATCACCTCCCTCTCCCCCTCTCTCCCATCTGTTTAATGTGCGCCTAGTCTTTAATTTTGTCTTTGAAGAACAAAGCGTTTGCGGAAGTTAGCTTTTTAGATTGTCAACTTCAATACGCTGCTAGGTTTGATTTCTTGAATGATCTGGGAGTATTTACTACAACCGTTTACAAAACAAAAGACCATATAATCACCTGCACTTTTAAAGCAGCGATAGTTTCGTATCCCCTTCCTTCTTCTATACGGTGCGCAGGAGTTATTGTGTGAAAGTTGTTTTGTAGGCACCACTGTTTGTGGGTGTTGTGCTTTTGTGTTTTGAAAAAAAAGGGAGGGGGTGAATATAAAATTGGTTTTGT
>BMAT01009762.1:565444-576551 GCA_019649035.1 Elysia marginata | reverse complement strand
CTGCGACTCCTGTTCAATTTAGAAATATTAATATTTTACCTTCGTTATAAACCAATTTATTTCCATCGAAAATTAGCCGTATGAACAACAACTATAATACCACTTCATGGTGTCGATTTAATCATAATATTTTTCCAGCGTCAAACGTCAGCCGTATTTTTCTATTACGAAATCTTAAAGCAGCCACTCACTACGCAGGTTTGCCTTACGATATGCCTTGAGGCGATGTTGATGTATGGATCTTGAGGCGCCTCAAGGCTACCGGAAGGAGGTGGCCTTGAATTGAGGCATATCTATCAACTATTGGTAATTCACTAAGCAGTGTCGGCCTAGAGATTTTCAGAATGGCGACTGCTCAGCTATCCAGTTGAAGGCCCTTTATTAGTCTCATCCCCACTAGACCTGTACAGAAAGCAATCAGGCCATGTTCAGTCCGTGCTCAGACCATATTCAGGAAAACCTCGAGGCAGTGTACTGATTTCTAATATTTTCCAGCAAGTTTTAAAGTCTTCTTAAGCCTCCGCTGAGTAAGTAACGCAAAACTGAAAATCAAGTTCTCATGCTGATCGTCTTCCATCGTACCAATGCGATCCATGCAGAATCTTCAGAATCTTTTATTGGTTACGAAAAAAAAAAGGCATTTGCACTTCCGTGGGATTCAACATCACCAATGCGTTACAATTTTGAAAAAAAAAAGCAGGGTGGTATTTTCTATTCCACTGCTAAATGATATTACATACATCCTCCTGAATTTTTAAAGTTACCCTTTTCAATTAGACAATAATTTGTGAAATGAAAAGGACGGCTTCATATCACCAGGGACAACAGCAAATAAAACAGTCTTTGCGCGCAACAAAGCACTTCCGAACCTTTCAACAAAGACATGAAAAATACATTTTAGAGAGGAGGAGCGACGCTGGTATTTTTGTTCGCTTTGATTTCAATTGCTGACTAAATACCACTCTTCTGGGTTATTATAATTCTCATAAAATAGGCTGCTAATAATTTCCCTCAAAGCATAGTTTTAATAGGGGCGTAAAAAGGCCAGGAAAAAGGGACAAAAACCCACTTATGGGGGGGTTAATGTGTCATTCCATTTTTTTTTAAAGTTTGAATCTCGGTATCATTTTCTTTATCCCCTTCTATGATTAGTGCTTGATTGAGAACTTGCAAACTCGTAAACACAATAAGAGTATATATATTAAGGCTGGTATTTTTATGTTGTACGTAGTTCTCGAAAAAAGAATTCCCCGATTGAAGCCACATAAGATGGCATTTAGTTCTTCCTGAATAATAAAAAACACAATGAGAAAACAATAACAACTAAAGGTCGGCCATTTTCCAAGTAGTTTGTTCGTAATCTACTGATACAAGCTTTTAAGAAAAATAAATAATTGCAATTAACTTTTATAATTGTTGCTATAAATTGTAGCATGGCAATGTCGGAAGCCTGCGATTTTAACCCTTTGACGAAAGTTCGATAGTTCTTTTTTTCATTTGCAAATTCTAATTTCTAACTCCAAAAATAATTGCTTTTTTTCCCCTCTTCCTTCTTCACAGACTGCCATTCTCCACGGACGCTGTCTAACTCGCTAAACACACTGTGTGTGTGTGTCTGTGTGTAGATCTAGATGCATGTATGGAAGTTGACGTACATATGCACACAATGGACACCGATCAGTGTGCTCTCTGCCTGATGCCTTGCTTTGATCTCTGATCTGTATAAAGATCTTTTTTATAGAGAGATGTCTGGCATAATAAAAATAAATGTAACAGCCACTTTTCATGACCCTTTGGCTAACGCATGTCCCAATCGTTCTTTCATCATCTCCAGACATTATCACCTAAATATCTCATTCGTCACTTGCATCGTTAGCAATAACTTTCATAGTGCCACCACATTGTTGCTACATTGTGTTTTGTTTTTTTTTTAATGCTGTTTGAGGATAAAAGTGGTTTTGTTTCGACATTTGGTTTTCATCATGAATACTGTATCCTGGAATGAAACAGATAAAGGACAAGACTATGGTTCGCATCGAAACCGAATACGTTGGTTTATTGAATTTCAGGTTCAATGACATAAGGTTAAACTAGAAGCGAAAATGTTTCAGATAAGACCAAGGTTTAGGCCTATAAAACTGCTGAGATCTCACTATGTTTGTAATTGGTGTGAATTGGAAGGTAATAATATATTGTCAAGTTGAAGTTAATGTAGAGTGAAAATAGGCTCTAGAAATGCTTGCCTTTGGTGTGATTCAAATTGCTCGAATCTTAGTAGTTTAGTAAACCACTAGACCGTCTTGTCAGTCTTAGAAACTGCCTCCTATTTGTCATGAAAAAGTAAATTATATGACGACATCATCTGAACTGGGGCAATTAGGTCTTTGCTCCTTTGGATATTGTTCTTTTAGTTAAAAGTCCATTTAACTTTTTCTGTATAAAATTGTGAGAAACTTTTCACTGCAATTTGATTAGTTTTTGCATATAATAAAAAAATGACGCATTTCCGGCCTTCACTGCGGAACTGCTACATGAGCAAAAGACATGGCTGAGGTAAAGCAAATTAGGTAAAGTGTAATTAATAGGAAGGTTCTACTCGGTCAGACCTTATTGAATTTCTAATCATAAAAGTCAATGACTGCAAGGATGAAATGCAACATTTAAAAAAAAGATAGTTGTTCTGGGGTGTTAAACTTTGAAAAAAAAACCTTAAGAACTTGTCCACATATTGGGCATGACAGAAACGATTTTAAGTTGGGGGAGGTAGCCGCCGGCGTTCACAATTTACATAATTATAAACCGTCTATAATTATGATAGAACGTGGCAGATAATACTTTTACTCTAAGCCGTCAGTCAAGATCCTACGTGTTTTTATCAATACATTATTTTTTTTTTCAAAAAAAGTTTATTGATCTTTCTATATTGAAAACAGATGAAAGCTCAACCAAACAAAGACTGCAAGATAAATGGCTCAATATGATACTGAGTCGGTTTAACTCAGTTTGACAAACGCTTGTCATCACAGCGCCCTCTACATCATCAAACAACTGGGTCGTCATCAAACAAACGTGTTGCCTATCTTCCTCTCATTAGTTGAACGTCCAGGAAATAGTAGAGAGCAGGATTATATGTGTGTTGAGAGGAGCGAGGAGGGGGGTGAAGGGGTGGGGAAGGGCAGCGCAAAGAGTGTCTCTAAATTGTGGTTGAACTCCATTAATTAACCATTGGAACTGACAGATCTAGGTTAATTGGTGAAGTCAAAATAATAACCAGAGATGACAGGAGACAGACAAAGAGGTGGATCAACGCGCAGCTTGCAGAGTTTACGTACGTCGCACGTACACACATTGGGCACTTCAGAGTTTTTTTCCTCTTCCATTTTTTTTCATATATATTTTTATACTGCGCTGTAACAGTACTACACCTAATTGATGTACTGCCAGTTAATTTCATCACGGATTTTTATTTCTCTTTTCTTTTGTTTTTGTCATCAACCTCTTGGTTTAACAATTTACATTTTTCGTGATAGCGATACGTGTGCTCGAAGGCAGGGCCAACTGTATTTTGAAGACGCTCCATATGATTTAATGCAGCTGTGTGGTTGTACATTACTAAAATACAATTCATGTTCTATTTAATTGAAAGCAAATTGTTGCAAGTTTAAACTGTAACTCCACGTTCAATAAAAGACACTTGATCGCCCTCCTTCTTTTTGTTATGCTACTTCTATAATTTTGATTGATTGTAAAGGCATGAAATTAGCAGTGGAGAGAAGTAGGCTTTTTAGTGAAAATGCCCGAAATGTCTGCCCTTAGTATAATTCGAACCTTCGACTTATAGATGCTTCGGCACTCACCGCCTTGCCACCTAGAGAAAGATAGCTTAAACCATGTCGTCAGTTCGCTTCTTCTATAATTTTGATATTGTATGCTATGGTGTGCCGGCCTTAAGTTTTGAGAAGAACGTAAAATCATAGAGTATTGGATAGACATAGTACATTAATATTTCTTGTGAGAAGTAGTGCTAATTAATGTCAAACAACAAAATTTTAATAAATATTAACACTAAACTTTTCCCTTTCAGCCTGAAAAACAACAAACTCCTACCACTTTTAATAAAAATGTAGGGCGATAAGGCAATGTTTACAGATGCTTTATTTTACATCAAGAAAAAAACCCGCTCGTTTCCCAATTTTCCATTTCGACTTTTCCTTCACACGGTCAAGCCTTCAAGATGGGAGAACAAGTTTTCATAACAAACCTTGACGCTCGCCGTCAAGTACAACTGCAAGCAACGTGGTCTCTAAAGTATTGAATAATAGAATGTTACCACCCCCGTCAGGCGCTAGGCGTCAGATGCGATTGTCAGCTGCCAATACCGTCTGACAGGATGAATGCCAGAACTAATAGCTGTCGAACCTCAGTCACTACTGCCCGAGATAAAAACAACGCAAAGTTGAAGATTTATACGCCTGTTAGAAGATGGACGGGTTTGGGTTGTGGGGGGGGGGGGTCAAGAAGAGAGAGAGAGAGAGAGAGAGTGAGACATGATGATTTGCGTTAAGAGCTGAATCGTTGGTGTTAGAGAACAAGTCACCGTCTATGAGTTCATGTCACGCAATTCCTACTGTTTTACATTGTCTTTCACTTTACCCTCAGTAACCCACCGGCTCTGTGGCCTTGCGGTAAGACACTCGCAGGTGCGTGGTTCGATCTCCGGCCGAGTCAAATCAAGGATTTTTTTTAAATTGGTACCGCTAATCCGTCTAGTGTCTGGCATTATAGGTTTAGGTTGGTCGACCCGGTACGCAAGCGCTCCTTACATCACAGTGTGGCAGCACGCTTTCAACTGTCCCCAGCGCCGTCTCTGAGATAACCTCGAAGTTAATGGGGACGTTAAAAATCAAACAAACAAACAAATCCTCATGAGCCTGTTTGGTCAAATAACATACATGTAGGTCATTGGAACACTCATACCCATCTGATTTCGAGGGGGGACTCGGTCTGCCTAATTCACTAGCCTGAGTAGCCTCGGGTGACAGGTCACTGCAAACGGATTGAAAATGTAGCCGCATTTTATTTTTTATCTTATTAGCTTAGCCATTTAAGTACTGAGGCAAGCAATTGACATTCTACCATACCTTGAGTCTAGCATAAAAGCAACAAAGGAATCTAGAGTAAGACTCCTGCAATTTAAAGTTCTCCATAACATTTACCCCACAAACATTATGCTTCAAAAATGAAAATAAAAGAGACCGACAAATGTGAGCACTGTAAAACTCATGACTTTATCGAGCACTTCTTTTTCCAGTGTGAAAAGATGGTTCGATTTTGGCCAATGGTGGAAGAATATATTCTAAGAACAGTAGGGAGAAGAATATCTATTGATGAAAAAAGGCACTTTTTGGAGTAATAAAAACTGATATAGAGCCACCATTACCAGAGAATATGGTAGACAATATAAATGTTATCCTATTGATAGCCAAAATGTGCATAAGCAAGGCAAAATATGGTAAACTGCATAACGCACAGATAATATTTGAAATGGAAATGTCCCGAAGAGAAAAATACCTCAAGTAAACAATTATAATTTATATACAAAGTTACAAAAAACATTTGACAATAAGCGAAAATGGTGGACCAAAAAAAGGAAAAAAAAAATAAAACCAATCCCTTTTGATCTCCTGATTATATTTTACAATATAGCTCTAAAGAGAAAGTTTGCTCTCCTTCAAAATTTCGTTTCGTACATCTGAAGTAGAACAGAAGGGGTAAAGGCTTGCTTTTTTTTTTTTTAACGGTCACTACTTGACCCGTGTCATTATTCTTACTTATATTATTACTATTATTGTTAAAATACTTATTAGTATTATTATTACAAATTTTTCTTTTATCATTATTAGTTTTATTATTACTATTATATTTTGATTGTCATTAATATTATTATTATTATTATTGTCATTAATATTATTATTATTATTGTCATTTTTATTATTATTATTTTTACTATTATTAGTATTATCATAACTATTATTACTTTTCACTATGGCTATTATTTTGTATTACTAATAATATTATTAATGATATCAATGTTATTATTGTTGTTGATGATATAGATATTCATTTTTATCACTTTTAAGGTTTTTTAAATTACTATTATCATCATTGTTATCATCAGTGTAAGTATCATCAATATTATTATCACCGTCATTATTATATTAACATGTCTTAGACACGCAGGTAGTTTTGACCCGTTATGTTTCGGCAAAAGCCAGTCTCGTTTAGAATAGCAGCTTTAATATAACTAACAACTACGTTGTGTCCGTTTTCTTACCTTTTCTCCCCCTCTCTACATTCCCCACCCTTTTGCAATTATTTCATTTTCTTTATTTACCAAATCTCAATTAATCCACAACTTGTACTTGTTAGGTACCTCAACAACAGAACATATGGATTTCTTTCCCCCCTATACCAAACATCTCAAGCAATAATACTAATCTTATGTTAAATACCTTTCCCTATATACCTTTCAACTCCATATATACTTCTTCATTATCAGGCACTTTATGCATAGTAAAAAAGAGCAAGGAAAAAAGAAAAAAGTTCTAAAAAATCAACCGCTGACCAAGCAATCCTGGCACTGGAGATGTCAAGGATGGTGACGTGATCGACCACAGTGGATCCTTGCCTTTCCCACTTTGACTTATATAATGGGTCCGATGGCAAGGTAGGATCCCAGGTCTCAGCCCAATTGTTCTTCATTTGGTCATCTCCTTTCAATGGCATTAAATGCAAACTGTAACTGTGCAAAAGCAGGCACTGCGATATTCCTATCCTACCTAAACTCAAACAATAAAAGGGACATCACAGAGGAATCCTTGTCTTACAAGAGCAGTAAATACTATACAATTTTACAGTATATAAATCAATCAATCTCATCCTCAAGTCTACCTTGAACCCTCACCCTCTGCTCCCATCCCTCTCTCTATCTCTCTCTCTCTCTCTCTCTCTCTCTCTCTCTCTCTCTTCCTATCACAATCTGATCCAACTCTCTCGTTATATCGCCTCTTTTTTTTTGCACCTTACAACCCTTAGAACAGTAGCGTAGAATATTAATAACCAACAAAGTCACCATCGCACGAGACTGAGCTTAAAAATGTTGGTCCTGCGGTGACACTGGACAGTCTCATATGGACTGGGAATGGGGAAGTGCTACCTCGCGACTCTTTGGAGCGGAGGGTTTAGTAATGTTCGATTAATTTTACTTACGGCAAGCCTACCTGACAAAACGTACATTATTAGCCAAAAATGTCTAACAACACAAATTTAATATGAGTTAGTTATTCTTTACTTGTCAATGTATCGTACCGTGCAGTATGACAGCATGAACTAACAAAAATCATCTAATCATCTAATCAAACCGGGTCAGAAAAAGAATAGAAAGCACAGGGGGGAAAAAGTACAGAGGCAAGCAGCCGAAAGGTAAAACAAAATATCTTTGTGTATGATAATCATGTAACATGGTCTATGTGGTTTAACTCTTTGTATGAGTTAATCTATATCAAAACTAGTAAAGTTAAACGCTTTGGATTAGAGCCTTGACATCTACATCTTATGGTGGGGGTTGGCCTGTAAAGCCACCGAGTCTGATTTGGTTCTCCTCTTACGAATTATTAAGAATGGGGGTTTTAATGATTGATGCTTGAATTTTTACGTCTCTTTTCAACTACAAGGTTATATCATAGACGTCGCTTGGGACAATTAAAAGCGTGCTGCCACACTGTGATGCAAGGAGCGCTTGCATCCACCACACCCAGTCACATTATTCTGACACCGGGCCGACCAAACTTAGCACTAAATCCATAATGCCAGACACTAGGCGGATCAGCTGCTAATGCCAATTTTAAAGCTCTTGGTTTCACTCGGCCGGGAATCGAACCATGCACCTCCTGATCTCTGTGCGAGTGTCTTACCGGTAGGCCACAGAGCCGTTCTGGTGGGCACAAGAGAACAAGTAAGAATGACACACACTCAGGAGCGAACCCCGACCTCTAGCTTGTTATCAGCCCTACCAACTGAGCCACACCGCGCATGCTAACGTTACATAACATAACATAAATGTATAAAACTGAATGTTACATCACATAAAAAACTATTTAATCAGACTAAATTTAACATCACGAAAATTAATAAAGACTTACTTAACAAAGGGAAATGAGAGAAGGGTGTCGGCAAGATGCCAAGGAAATTAAAACCGTGAGCAGCGTTAAGTTAAGCTTATAATACTTCTTATGTCAATGTCGAATAATACAAGAAAAAGATTTTTTAAAAAAACATGTTTTTCTTGAGGTGCATGCAAGACGGTGGGTGCCTAAACTAGTGATAGACATGGGTCCAAATCCCCACTTAAGACAGACTTATTTCGGCAATTTGAACTTTGAACCTACTGATACTAAATGCCAAATAGGGTTATACCTTTCAAGGCAGATAATTTCAATATTATATCATTCAAAAATGATTGTTTTTCTGTAAATCCTCTCGGAGATTCTCATTAGGTTATAGCATTCTCTCTAAAAGAAAACCTGTCAAGGCCGTCCAAGGTTCAGTTTGTTCAGTGCGATTGTGTGACATTTTTTTTTATTTTCGCAAACATCCGCAGTTCAAATTTTGCGACCATTTCTCTAGATGACAAGGAACAAAAGAAGAAACTCTTTCTGTAGTGACGTCGAAACCTCCAAGAACGAGTTTGGCCATGACTTAAATATCAATTATAGATCTAGCAATACTTACATGTGGGATACATACGTATCATTTTTTTAAATTTTCAACTAAACTATTGTTTCGTTAAGACAAGTTCCTTGCTGTATAAATCTTTCAAAACTTCAACATCGTCGTGTCAAATGAAAAAGAAAGAAGACAATTACATTCAAAACTTTTTATCCCTGTTGGACAAAAAGAATCGTTATCGTTCATAAAAAATTTTATTGGCAACACGGTATGTAAACCCGAGAATACGTTTATGTTGAGAGGAAATAAAAATGTATGTAATGAGGTTGACAGAAGAATTGTCTATCAAGTACAAAATGCTTGAGGCTTATTTTCTTATCTGCTTCCGTTATTTTAATATCAAGTATTATGGATAAATGAAAAAAAGATGACAACTAATTTTAATACCAAGCCACAGGCGCAAGGCATAGGAAAAGATGACAAAAAAAGAGTAGCAGCCGAGTGAATTGCCACATGCACAAGACATGGGAAAAGATGACAATGAAGTAGGAGCTGAGTTTAATACCAAGTCACAAGTACATGACATGGGAAAAGATGACAATGAAGTAGGAGCTGAGTTTAATACCAAGTCACAAGCATATGACATGGGAAAAGATGACAATGAAGTAGGAGCTGAGTTTAATACCAAGTCACAAGCACATGACATGGGAAAAGATGACAATGAAGTAGGAGCTGAGTTTAATACCAAGTCACAAGCACATGACATGGGAAAAGATGACAACATAAAGAGTAGTAGCCGAGTTAATCGAGTTAAAGGCACGAGGCATGGGGAAAGGCATGGGACAACAAAAAAGGTAAAATATTGTTATTGTAAATAAATATATCCGAATTTCAGGAGAACCACGGCTGATTCAAGGAGTAAGCAAGATAATGCGAGCTCCCTAGAGAGGAGCAGAGTAAAACAAAACGAAAAGAAAAGGTCATGAATTACGGTGAATTGATGCGAGAGTTAACACAGACGCCGCAACATATACAGAGCCCGTGGGATTTTGAGGAGAAACTAAAGGTTGCCTAACAGTTTTACGTAGGTCCTACGTGCGTGCATTAAAAGTAAATAATGGATCGGCACGCGCAATGGTGGCTGATGCAAGCCACAAAACATCTGTTTTTTAAGTGCTGCTTGTTTTTATAACATTTCCGTCCTAGTCAAAATGAAAGAGGTAGCTTTAGGCTTCTTAGATTACCGATATTTTGTTAATATTGATAGATTGCTGATTAGTATAGGCTTAAACTAAGAGATGAAGTAACATCCAGATTGCCGTGCAGCCCCCAATTATTTCTATTATCATTTTACTGAATACTATAAGAAGCTTTAGGCTTAAATACATGTATTACTGATCTTTTAAACAGATTACTTATTAGTACATAATTTGAAGTGGGGTAGACATTGAAAGATTAAGTAACACCCAAATAGCTGTGTAGTCCTCATATTATTTAAGTATCTTTAGGCAAAAAATTTCAAGGACTTAACAACAGTTTCTTTACAACAGAAAGTAGGAACAGAAATTAAATAGATTGAAGAAAACAAAAATCTGAGAAAAACAAAAAGTAATTGAACTTTCCAGAGATCATAATAACTCGACAGAGGAATAATTAAGATAGCGTTCGTTTGTACTGATGTCACCCAGGCGCGAAATTGCCAATTAATCACATGTTTTTTTAGTAGTATTATTAATCTTACGACTGTCATGGTTTAGGTAATCAAAGACATTTCAGGTTTGATACAGACAAACAAGATTAGTCAGCATGAAGGCATTAGCAGCCCATACTCTTCACACATGTCGTTCGCAAAGAACAGAATTAGTTTAGCTGAATTTGATTTTTTTGGCAAAGTTTCTTGTGGTTTACCAACAAATTCCGCTCAACATGCGCCTTCCAGTTCTAATTCGATGAAGCACACAGCCTAAATGTTGAAAGTATCAGGTTTATTGACTGGAAGGTGGTGAGTTTTATACCAATCGCCCGAATTTCATTTTTTTTTCACGTTAGATTGGCCTATTGCATGAATGTATTATACGGTAGCTATCGAAAGAGTTTCGTTTTTATATATATCATAGGTATCTTCATTAGTGATTTCTATGTGTTAAGAACAAAGTTAAATTTGTGGTTTTGATTCTCAAAGCAGTGGCTTGGCCATGGTGTATGTCCCAAAAGCAATGAAACCAAATAGGTTTCGTTTAAATTAAGAGGATTAACATTGCCTCAGGTCTTTTCTCTTAAGATAACGGTACAAAATTGAATGAGCTATCGTTATTATCTTGAAGGTTCTCAATTCTAAAACTGCCCCCCCCTTTCTTTCTCTCTCTCTCTCTCTCTCTCT
>BMAT01009762.1:550296-563105 GCA_019649035.1 Elysia marginata | reverse complement strand
ACTATTACTACTACCACCACTGTTGCTTCTAGTGATCTATTAGAGCTGCTTTGATTACTACTACTACATTTACTCTATTGCTGCTACTACCACTGCTGTTACTTCTCATGCTGCTGCTACTAAAACTACTTATATTACTCCTACGAGGTCCGTTTCATAAATAAGTTTCCCTACTCTATAAAATCAAAACCGCTTAAGCTATATACATGAAATTTAGCATACTGAAGGATCAAACCTTTTGAAAATTCCCATTGAAATTTTGTGGCTCTATGTTGAACGGATACAAATTAGCATTTCCTTTTCTGAAGTCCTTTGGAGCAAAATGGCCGGCATAATAGAAAGCTCACCGGCATACCAAAATTTTTCAAGATATGACATCCGTGTCATCATAAAATTTTCTGTTATTTTGAGAAAAGATGCATCATGCATTCACAAAGACCTAGTGACTGTTTTAGGAGAAAATGCTCCTTCTATTCAGACGGTAAGAAAGTGGGTAAAAGCTGTTTCAGAGGGACGAGATGATATGGAAGATAAACCTCGTCCTGGCCGACCTGTGACAGCATGCGGGGATGCAAACATTTCTAAAGTTCTCGTTTCATTGAGTGATGACAGACGAAAAAGTTGTGAGGAGATTTCTACGGGAACATCGATGTCTAGAACTTCCGTGTTTAGAGTTCTAACCAACAAACTGAATAAGAAGAAGAAGTTTTCAAAATGGGTTCCAGATTTGCTGACAGGTGAGCAAAAGGAGTCAAGGGTCACTTTTTCTAGAAACTTTTTGCGGGGATTTCAAACTGAGTAAAATGACTTTTTGGGTCGGATAATTTCTGGTGATGAGACTTGGGTGTTTTCCTGGGATCCTGAAACAAAGCAGCAGTCAGCCGAATGGAGAGACTTTGATGAGCCTCGTCCAGAGAAAGTTCGACGCAAACAAGGGGCTCTCAACGTCATGCACATGATCTTTTTTTACTTGACTGGTGTGATTCTGCGCTGGCCTGTACCTATAGGCACCACAATCAATGCACAGTACTACAAGAAGGTGCTGCAAGACAAACTCAGACGCGATATTCGGAAGAAACCACCCGGGCTGTTGGAGTCAGGCATCTTGTTTCACCACGACAATGCGCCAGTCCATACGGCCCGGGCAGTGACAGACGTTTTGGCTGGCTACAAGTGGGAACTGCTGGAGCATCCTCGCTATTAACCTGACCTTGACCCCTGTGACTTTTATCTATTCCCCTAAATGAAAGGACATCTTCGCGGCCAGCGATTTGAAACAAAAGAGGACATTATTCAGGCCACGAAAGTAGCAATAAAGAACCTGGACAAATGTTCTCACGTCACTGCATTTAAAGACTGGTTACAACGGATAAAGAAATGCGCCAACAATGGTGGATGTTACGTTAAATAGGTCAGATATTAAAGGCAATCTGTGCCAAATGTCGTCATCTTATGCCTTTTGGTTGTTGATTTATGGTGGTGGGAAACTTATTTATGAAACGGACCTCGTACTTCTACTAAAACTACATCTACTACTACTACTACTACTACTACTACTACTACTGCTGCTGCTGCTGCTGCTATCACATCTACCACTACTATCACTTTATTACTTTTACTGCTGCAACTGCTAATAAAATGGCTGTAAACTCTCAGTAAGTACGCTATAATTTAGTTTGAAATTAATTCTCAGCAGTATAATTATCATGTATTGTCAACTGAATCTTTGCCTTTCACTACATTCTACACACACACACACACACACAGACAGCCATACCTACACAAAATCGCGGGCGGCAACAAGTTCAGAGTTTCCATTCTTTTCCTGTAACTAACACCCGAGATTTTTTTCGTTTGGCACAAAAAACGAAGGTTGTTTTTATCTTGAGTAAACAATTCTACTTAATCACCAGCACCCCCTTTCTCTGTCACTCTTTATTCTCTTTTCGTTATCTATCCACATTTTTGTCTGTCTATCTAGCTAGAGCTATCTAATAGATCTATATGAATATTATTTACGTAAAAATGTCTTCTAATCTTTGTATCTCTTAATATTTCCATCATGTGTTTTTTTAAGCTACCGGTCCACTTATTAATGTTTCATCAATTTACATCTCTCTATTTATATAGTCAAATGTCCTCTGTCTCCATTTTATTTTTCATTTTTTTTATCTTATCTTTTCATTTAGATTTTACAGAAATCGGAGGGAACTACACTTTACGTATTTCATCATCCGCCACAAGATCGGGAAACAAGAAGAAGCTTCAAGTTTTGAAAAAGCAATTGCCAAAAACAACATAATCATCGTGACTCCATGTCTTCTCTACCTGTACTATGATCTTTGTCTATTACAGAGCCCAGTTTTGTGCTATACGAAGCTGTAAAGGCTAATATTATCTTACAATAAGAAATCTAGGTTTTGATATTAAATTTAGGAAGCACTCAAGTCCGCATCGACGCTAAAACCCACACGCCAAGATTAAAACAATGCCTGAAATGAAATTATAAATCCTGTCAGAGCCGTGGTTCTTATCTTTGGATGTTCACGAAGAACTTGGTCTTAAATATTCCAATAAGTATATGTTGGATAACAAAATAACATTTTGCTTTTGGGAAGATTACAGACGTAATGCGCTAGTAAAATCTAGCCGCACAGTCAGTTTCTCGGGAACATGCTTTAAGATCTATCCTCAATCAGGTAAATGGTTTGTAAAGGTTTTTGTAAATAAAGTAATATATACGCTGCAAAATTTTCCTTTTGGTTTTATTTGCATTGAGAAGCTTGATGGGCAATCTCCAGTTGAAGGCCTACGTTTTCTTTATTCAATAATATTAGATAACGATACAATCTTTTTAGAGAGTGTACTCGGCAATCTCATCTATTTGATTAAATACATGATATCACAAGCCATTTTTTCTTTCTTTTTGATCAAATAAGTCTCTGTCTGTCAGTCAGTCTGTCTGCCTGTCTGTCTGTCTCTCTATCTATCTATCTATCTGTCTACCTTTCTCTCTCTCTTCTTTCTCTTCATCTATCTCTCTATTTCTCTGACTTTCTCCCAATCTACACCTCTTCCTCTCCCTCTATCCTCCTCTGCCTGTCTGCCTGTCTGTCTGTCTATTTCTGTTCATATCTCCATCTATTTCTCTCCCTCTTTTTTATTTCTTTTTCATTTTTATTCCATCCCGCCTGTATGTAGATTAGTGTGTGTGTTTAGATCAATCATATCATATATCTATCGATATATCTATTTATCAATCTATCTCTATATCTATTTATCAATCTATCTATCTATCTATCTATTTATCAATCTATCCATTTATCCATCTATCTGTGTATGTATTGCCATCTATCTATTTTTAAAAATGATGTATGGTTGTTCCAGCTATGAGAAAATTATCATCACGAATAACTCCTGTTTTGTTTTTTCAATCTATCAATTAAAAAAAAAGTCAAACGATATACCGACGATGTGGAGAAAGCAAGAGAAGTACGCATTCTCTTAGTTGAAATGGTGAAATGGTAAGTATTGGACTTAAATTGAAATGTGGTTAGTTCACCGAAAGTCATCATCAGAGGTATCAAGAAACACGTGAAGAGTATCTGCCTATTTAAAAGTGAATCGAAATAAAGATTTAACCTGGAAAACAGACGTACCTGTAATATAGAAAACCTGAATTGAGTTAAAATTACATGACAATAATGCAAGGGGGGCGACTCAGTTTTTAGATACCTAAGAAAGCTTTGAGAGATTGTTCCCCTTATTTATAGTTAACACAAATTTCTTATTGATCTTTTTTTTTAATAAGGCATAAACGGTGTATTATACGTAACACATAAGCGTTTTTTCTGCTTTTGTTTTTGCTTTTCAATTTCATCTAAGTTGTTGCCGTGGGGAAGAGAAGTAATTTCTTTAGGATATGGTGATTACAGATTTTTTAATCGAAAAAGAGCATTTGCCTATTTTTGAAATGAATCAGAATAAAGATGTTGTCTCAAGAGACAAACAGAAGCAGTAAAATAATACGGAACAAGTTTTTTTTACATGCACAGAAAAATAAACAGACCTATACTCGCTTCAGATTGAGGGTTTTGCTTCGTGATTTGTGTGTATATTTTCAATGTTTTGTTTTTTTCTAGTAAGGGCTTTTTGAGAGATCATGCATTAGAGAGACAAAAAGCTTTATTAAACGTGAACACTGAAAGAAGAATTTAGAAAAGATAAAAATGACAGAAAAAAAGATTTGTTAGATCTAGAGTCTATTTGAAACTGGTGAGTACAGTCAACTCTGCTTAACTTAAAGCAGCTGAAGCCTATTTTCAGTTATCTTGATTCTTTGTGTGGGTGGATGGGTGTGTGGGTATGGGTGTAAGTAAGGAGGTACGTGCCATTGGGATAATTATATATAAGGAATAGCATATACCTTGGTTTTTTACCTTAATCGATGTCGTTGGTTATGTGTTTTAGACATCGTCGTAAACAAAGTTTTATTTAACGTGAATATGCCTTTATTGTTTCGTTATCTTGTAATCACAGTCTGTGAGTTGTGATTTTGCCGAGAGATTCTTCTTAAAATAAGTTAAGGGGAAAAAGTGTGATGCGCCCAGTTTTTTTTTGTTTTTTTTTTTGGTACAGTTATGAAAATCGAGGAAACAACACTTAAAGAGTGACATGGTAATCGGGCTGATGGGCATGAATGCGGCACATTTAGTACACCAATATACTGCAACAAGAACAAGTCAGTACTCACGAAATTTGGGATAAAAAAGTGACTGGGTCCAATACAGGTTGGTCTCGGAATCTTAACTCCAATGCCTCCTTTGCCTCTCTGTTAGGAAGATGAAAGGTTAAGGTAGAGAGAGAGGGACAAAGGAAAAAAAAATATAGTTGTAAGATTAAAAATCTTTAGCAAATTTTGTCTTAATTAAAAAGAAGAAGCTGGCAAGATGATCTGGTTCAGCTGAAAGTGGTGTTCATTGTTATAGAGAAGGAATGCACTAGATGGAGGAGGATAAGGATAGAGAGCTGATGTGGATGGCTTTCTTCCAGATGTGACACTGAAAAGCCTCATAAGAAATTAGGAACCAAGGATCGGAAGAAGATAGACAAATGGGAAGGGTAAGTATTAACGGGTAATATAACACGGGGTAACTTTTCAGACACAGTGACGTTAACATACTAATGTAGGCAAAGCTATATTTATATACATTGAAACAGTTACATTTTTTATGGACTGTTGATATATATAGGATAATGGAACTGCTGGTTTAGTTTCTCGCTTCTCATACACTAAATCCATAAATAGCTGTAACTGCTGGCTCTCTATTAGTATTACGACCAGTTCGAGGAACCTGAACAGAGAAAAAAATAACCTGAACAAAAGGCATGGGAACATTGCAGGGGACGCCAACCTTTTAAATTATAAAGAAATTTTAGGTTGTTTTTTCTTATACCTAAAGATGTGGTTTTTATCTTGTTTGAACGTTTTCCATGCATTCATATATTTTAGCACCCCCGATTTCGGCCCCATTAAAAACTTGGCTTAATCTTTAAAATCAAATACTCATAGGGATATTGTAATAGGTAGAATTCTCACTCATAACTACATATATATATAGAGAGAGAGGAGGACGACAATGACATTAATTACAAGAGAGAGAGAGACAATACATAGAGAGAGAGAGAGGGAGACAAGGAGGTAGATATATAGAGAGGAGAGAGAGAGAGAACACGAGAAGGATTAGAAAGGCGTCATCAGTATTCTTGGTCACGTCTAAGATTAAGATCCTGTCTGAGCAGAGCTCAAGAGAGTGACTGATACGCCCTAAGCCTTCAGCAACACTAGAACGTTATGACTGAGGGACTACATTTCTTTAATGAAAACTCTCTGGGGCTTAACAAAGGATGAGTTTAGGGTAAGGTCTGAAACGTTTATCAGCAAACAAGTTAAGCTTCGATTTTAAGAAAAGAGAATAGAGACCTTTAGCACACGCACCGTGTCTCACTACGCGTACGTGAAAATCGGGAAAGCAGATTGAGAAACTATAAAAATAATGAAACCAGTTTCTTAAAATAGACCCACAGACGTTCGCGTCATACTCACGCGTTGCTGCTTAAACTCTGTATTGTTTAATTTTGCTCAGGTATTTGGTCATCACAAAACGAATGAAAAATCAAGTCGGTTCATTTTCAAAACGCAAGTCGCCGACATAACATAGCAGCCTTGTTCTATGAGGTGATGCCTAGTCGTTTTTTGAGCGAATTAGTTTCGCAAATAAATCTGGCATTTTGGTATAATTATAAGGAAAAACATTAACTTGCACGTTCATTTCACACATCGTATAGCAACTTTCGCATTCTTGAAGTAAAAACTAATGGTTTCTATTTTAGAATTATATTGCCACAAAATTGGATTTAGACTAATAGTTTTGGGTTTTGATATAAAGATATGTATAATATAGGCCTACATGTAAGAGTGTAGGTAATAGGGTTGTTCCATGAACTTTAAAACTCATTTAGAGTTGTTCCCCTTGAGCTATGGTGAATTCATGCGATGGTAGATTAGTAGTCTGGCCCGTGAAACGTAGATCTAGGCATCTGGGTACCTCTAAATCAAGCTGATAAAATGTTGCAAGAATGGAATCACCATAAAATCAGTTGCCAATTTTTCTTTCTTTATTTATCTTGCTTAATAATCAGTTTGACCTCTTCTTTCTTTAGACTCATCCTCCTCTCGTCTAAAACTGCGATCGAATTTACATAAATTTTATTATTATTAATTTATATTTGTAGAAGTATCTTTTTTAGCAATGTAATTGTAAAGGTCTTTGGGTATAGTCATGAACAAACGTATAAACAATTTCATCTAAAAGCTCGTACAATCTAAGCTTGAATTCAGCACCTGAGGTTTTCTTTTCTCCTCAACTCACCACCCGCACAAAAGAGCTCGTGGAAGGTTACGACTTTTTTTATTTCTACATTCAAGAGAGGTTCACTGTGGAACAGCCCCATAGCCAAACTAAAATGATCAGAAAACTTTAAGAGCGCATCGTAGCTGGTTGATACCGTCGCGTATCATTTTATTTTAGGTTATGAATTCTGGCCGTCGTTTTTGTTTCGGTTTTATTTTTTTCGCGTACCAGGTGCAGCTCTTCCAATTCACTTTTTCTGTGTTCTTTAAACATTTGAACAGGCTCCCAAATGTTTTAACACCGGCTAACGTCCCTGAAAATATTTTTGAAGTCATCTTGTTTTGAACACGTACTGCGTTGGTGTTTAAAACGAAAATAACTGACCTATAATAGCTTTGTCTCTCATGGACAGTATTTTCGAATCGAAATTGCCTTTTACTGCATCCGCATGCAGGGTTTATGTCTATAAAGTAAGAAGTAAATTTTTACTTCTAAAAGTAAATCCAATCACATTCTTTTCGTTCAATTTTCCAATTTTGAGAATATTATTTTATTCAAGGAAAACTATATTGAAGGTCTGATGATTGAGATTATAAAAACATAATTTGAAGAAGCTGAACAAGGGAGGGCAAAGATGTATTGACATTAGAGGGTACAGGTATCTTAAAGTCCTAGACTATTGGGGAATGCAAAAAAAAATAAAAAAAGAAAAAGTCAGAACGATGCCGATGCCGGCTTTTAACCATTGGTTTAAGCGTTTGAGATGGATACGTTTAAGCTTCGAATCCCGAATATAAAAACAAAAATGACACAGCTTATTTACTATTTAGTTTATACTTTATGATCTTCAGAAGGCACAAAGGTAGGACAAACAGATTAAAGATGTGGTTAAAGGACAGGGCCGAAGATTGGTTAAAAATATAATTATATCACGAATAGGAAGAGAACTGGTGGGAAAAGAACATGTATGTTTAGGAAATCAATATCAGAAACTAGATAATAGATTTACCAATGGCAAGGTTAAACATGGTAATAAATACCAGACGTAATGAAACTAATGATATGCCGACATTAGAATGTGACGAAAATTTAAACATGCAACTTAACTTGGGTTCTTTTTGTGCTTTTTTGTTTCGTCTTGGATTTTAAGTGTCTGCTTATTTATTGGTGCAGATTTTCTTGAAATTTTTATCAATGTATGTGTTTTTTCCTTTTTTTTTAGTTCTCCGTGTTAAATTGTGTCGGCAATAATTTGTCAAAGGGCTGAAGTAGTTTAAATTTTTTTTTTAAATGTATATGAAAATCCACCAAATATTTGCGTTTTGATGAGAGGCAGAGATGAGGGAGAGAGAGGTTGAAGGATAGAGACAGATAGACATAGAGAGAGAGAGAGAGTCGATTCAACAAAAACTATACTCCAAAACAAGCACTTAATTTAATGCAAAAAAAAATTTTCCAGAAATAAAAGACTAATCCATAACTATAAACTATGGAATAGCTAGAGTAAACCAGTACAAATTTGAATTTTTTTGAACGTGGTCTTGAAAAGTGTGCTTGATGCGAAATTTAGCTCTGTCTTTCGTATAGTCATAGAAGTGTCGATTTTAAGCATACATAAAAAGCTCAATGCATGTCTAGTTATAATTTGTTTAAGCGCTCTCACTTATACTTTAGTCTAGACAAGGCAAGGTATTCATGGTCAACCCTTCTTATCTCACACACATTGAGCCAAAAATCCACACAGCCAGTCAACCAATCAATCAATCAATCGGTCAACAAAATAAGCGATATGAGGGATACCAACTAAAATGATATTGGTTGAAAGATTTAAGGTATGAAAATAGCACTTGATTGAAACACGTTTTATGTGGAAAAAAGTCAAAGCACGCTTGCCTTTTGTATAAGTAGAGGGTTCTCATCATACCAAAGATAAACATGTTTATTTTTTGTTGTTTTTTATTACCTAGAGCCTACTTCAATTAGGAATGAGTTTAGAGCGCAAATTATCGCTCCTGTTGGCAAAACCCCTGTTTGAAGTTAATTGCTTGCGCGCAAGAACGATAATTTTGTGCTCTATCCTCAATTCCCAGCTCATTGCGCAGCTATTTTTTATACCTTGAATCTTTAAACTTATAGGCCAATTATTGCGCAGTGGTTGATTGTACTATCAATTTCATTTTATCATTTGGGATTCAATACCTCTATATCCTGCAAAAGCGCTGCAGCCCGATCCCTCACATCCTGGTAAGGACAAGCGACGGACAGTCTCAAAATGCCGGGTAGAATCACGCGCAGGAAGGATTTGCCGTGCAACGTGCCCGATGGTCTGACCAACATGAAGCCGTTGCCATTGACAAGAGGACTACCATAGCCGTTTGCGTGTTGCTCTATCATAGCGGCCATGTTGTTGAAGGCGCGCTGTCGTGCGCGGCGGTCCCGTGAGCTCAAGGGCGACAAGAAATGGACAGAATCAACCATATTGAAAATCTTGATTAACGAGGCAGGTAATCCATCTTCCGGAACCGGGTGCTCCTCCCCAGCCATTCCAGCGGGTTTTTTCATTTAGATAATTCAGTTATGTTGCTAAAGGGTTAAAGAGCAATAAGAGCCACGGTGTCCACGAATCCAAATAGTAGAGATCTAGGCTCGTAGATTTATGTCTTCAGTCTTTGCATCTTGACAGGGCTGAGCCAGACGTCCGCAGTGATCTATTGATAGTAGCTAACTAATAATAGATGGCTAGGCGTCCGATGCAAGTATCGTTACAAGAGACCATAAAAGGGCTAAGGCTTCACTGTTTTGCTGTTCTTCGGCTAAAGGCTTTTAAGCGATCTAAGCCTATTAATAAATCAAGAAAAATATGAGTTTGAATTTCGGGCCACTAAAGGAGAACGTGACATTATTTTGTTTTAAACAAAAAATGCGTGGTTTCTTTTTCTATAATTTGTCACGAGTAAAATGAACACACAGCTGACGTAGACTTGTCGGACTTGAGCAGGCATTTTATGCAGAGTAAACATTGAGATAGGAAGCAGCGAAATTTGAAGTTGTTAATGCAAGGAATTCTTCGTTACTCATTGATTATAGATCCACATCTACTTTTTTTTACAATCAATCTGTTTGAACACAGATTTAAAATGTAATCGGCAATAGATCTCTAGGTTTTAGACCTAAGAAATTATAGATCTAGATCTATTTTTTTTCTTAGAATCAATCTTTTTGAAAACATGTTGAAATGTAATAAGCAATAGATCTTAAGACGTTAGACCAAAAGTTGCAGCTTGCAGTATGACAAAGCATTTACAACCAATGTATTGTATTGACAAATGATTCGAACATTAGGTAAGAAAAATCTTAGAATAGCTTAACTAACAACTTTTTTAAAGATATAAATGTGCGTTTCCAAGACAAGTCATAAATAATAATTTATTTTCAAGTGATAAACATACCACTGTAGGCTATATATGAATTATAGTTTTCAAACTGATGAATGATAGTTTTCAAACTGATGGAATTACCTCAACATTTGTCAAGTAGAGAGTAATTTTGTAATTTTTAAATCCACGGATCACGTTCTTATTACTAATGTAAGAAGGCATCTCGCTTTACGCAATCTAATTATCTCGAAACCGCCCTGTGAATGGGTCAGTATTACACTAAGTTAAAGATGCATTAAGTTGCAATTAGCAAACTGCATTTCATATATATACTACCGAACAAGGCTTTTGGTTTCTCTAACTCAAGAAGGTTTTCTGACAATTGCCCATTGCACTCATTTGCAATTGATAGTTCGGTCAATATTTAAAAGGATTACATGTATCTACTTTATTAATTATGCCTGTGCCACAATTTGACTAACATACAAAACATTCACGTCTATAACAGTTAAGCCGTGTTTCGTTTCCTGGCAGTCTTTTTCACGACCTGACTTTTTGCAAACAAAATTTAATTTAGTTTTTGTTTGTTATTTGACCTTAATGCAAATTATTTTGACATCTATAACTGTACCGGATTTCGCAAAGAAAAAATGTAGCAATCAATGTTTCTTTTTTCATTTACTTAATAAGATTGCAGTTATTGTACCACAAAGAGGAGTGGGCCTACGCCCATAAGAAAATGTTGAATTTTAAAAAGGTCAGTCCAAGACAGCTCCTGCTTATTAATATTACGCCGAGATTTTATAGGCTTATTCCAAACTTCACAATCCGTAGGCACAGAATTATAGCCGTCTAGACCTGTATGCGCATTCCCTGCACATTCAGATAAGAAATGCGCTTGTAAATAAACCTAAGCAAAACCCGCACAATTTAGATTATACATGTTTGCATGTATCGCTTATCACTAAGTCTAAGGTTCTCAGTAACAGCTGGTCCTTTGATTGGTGTTATCTTCATTTATAGTGTGTGTGTGATGGTGGATGTGTTTGTGTGATTGCATATTGAGGGGGGTTTGACCCTCTTAGATTAAATGATATAGCCTTGGTTATTGCATTTGGTGCTGCTGTTCTTATTGATCTTGCATGCAGCCAGAATTGCTAAAGTTTTGTTTTTGTTTTCGTTTTTTTTTTTTGCTTTGAGCACTACGTTAGGCGTGTAGTGAAAATTATGACTAATATAAGAAGACCAAAAGTGAAAAGACGAACTGCTTGACTCCCTTCTTTAACACTCCTCGTGGCAAATATCACATTTTTTTTTTGTTGAATAAAACGTAAAGAAAATTTAATTCACCACATAATTTGAAAGAAACAGCAGTTAATAAAATCGTGTGAAATTTTCAGCGTTTAAAATTATACCAATGTAGTAATACGAAATATCAATACATGGCACCTTAGTGTTCTAATTTCTTTTCAGAGTAAATCTAAAAAGACATTTAAACAGGGAAATCCCTCACTATGCTGAATGGGTTAGAAAGACAACCAGTGTAGGAAAAAACGACAGAGAGCATAACTATGAAGGCCAAAGGAGATTAAGTACAGAAAGACGGAATAAGATATTAGTGGCCATGTACGGTACCTGGTGTACCATCTAGCTGTTCATCATTAGCCCATAGATGCTCAAAAGTTGTGAGGTAACTTATTTATTCCTCTTTCCTTAAAAATTCCTCTTTAAAAAATTTGTTTAGAAACGGCAACAACGCCTACGTTAGGGGGAATCGTGTGGGGTTTTTTTTAATTATAACAAGAGTTTTCGATATTACTAGGCCTGAAAATATTTCATTCCTTTTTCACCCATCAGACAGAGTTTCTTACATGTAACCTTAGTTGAGCCAAAAACGTCTTTTTGTAATACTATGGAACGGCTTATTTTGTTGGGTCAAATAAATTATAATGCATTTGTGTGAATTGGTAGACTTACTGAGAAAAAAAATAGGATTTCTCTAAGGTAACAATAAGGCCGTGGACATACTGCGCCCGGTCCATATCCAGTCCAGGAACAGGAAAAAAGAGCAACCTTTACAGCAACAGGAAAAAAGAGCAACCGTGGCAGCAGCAGGGAAAAAAGCAATTGTGATACAGTATGAAAAAACACCGTCTGATTGCTGAGCTGGATACGGACCGGGCGCAGTGTATTTGCGCCCTAATACTGAGGAATTTTGGGTAGATATAGACACATGACTCTCTATGTATATCAGTATTTGCACGGTGGGCTGAAGGCAAGAGAAGCACAGGGCGACGCCAAGAAAGGGATTGAGCGATATAATTCTAAAGGCCGAAGTCGACTGTCACGACCAAGACTCACGCGAGAGAGGTTTGGCATTTTAAGTCGACCTCAATAGAGATCACACGCGATGACAATATTATTTTATAATCCGTCTTTTTGTTTTGATTTTTTTTCTCTTTTTGCTGTTGCTGGTTTTTTTTCTTCTTATCTATTTTTTTAACGTTTTTTTTTTGTG
>BMAT01009762.1:499645-523964 GCA_019649035.1 Elysia marginata | reverse complement strand
AGTGATCGGGCCGAGCGGTGCAACAGGCTTTTTGCCCCATTTTAAAATCTGAAAGGTGGGAGATTCATAGTTGAATCTTTCGAAAAATGGCATAATGCTAGATAAAACAATCTGTTGTGGTATAGTTTTTATACAACTCTAAGTAATCTAGAACACTCTCAATACATGGAGTTCACTTTTTTACAGAAATGTGTAAACTCCCTTTGGGCAGTGCTATAAAAACATATCTAGATGAATACCAGGTGCATCGGCTAGTCAGGCCTAGTCAGTGGCCTTGAAAGTAGACCAAGAATTTTAAGAAATTAAAAGCTGTTGATTTTTCTTTAAGTATTTTCCAAATGATCATGAAAGTCAAAGAGATAAAACAAAACAAAAAACTTCCTGGAGAAAAATAGTGAAGAAAAAAAAAAATGCACACACTGAGGCCCAAGGCAGCCCGTTGCCCGTTGCATCGAGCCCATGATCGAGCCTCGAGCGCCCTTTAGTAGCGTGTAAGCTCGACCCAAGTATGATCAGCCCGTCCGCCCGCGGGCCTGAGAATTTTATGATCGGCACGGGCTTACCACTCAACTTTTCTACAAAAAATATAACTGAAAATCCATGCGCTATATTCCTACATACATAAACAAATACAGACAGCAATATAAAAAGACATGAATACATATACATATAAACCAGGTAAAAGTTGCATTAATAGCACCTAGATTAGGAAAAGAATAACACATAAAAATTGAGCCTGCTTGAAGCATTAAAGAAAATAAAAAAGGAACAAAATAACTTTTTAATGCTCATTTTAGAATCACCTCAAGAACATTATCAAGATCCCCAACTTCATATAAATTGAAATAAAGATTTAAGGCAAAACACTTCAATCAGCAGAAAAACGGTGTCAGTTTTCATAACAATGAATGACAAAAATTGGTGCATGGTAGCTTTGCAGCTCTATAGATAAACAGAAAATCATACCGTTGTCAAGCCCATGTTGTCAGTTGCAATACCTGCTCTCTCAAGTATATATCTACCCAAAAACTTCAAAGGTTGTGCCTGAAAGCAGAGAAAAAAAAGAATATAGTTTTTAAACATTGACTTTATACTACTCTATTAGCTTTGGGTGAATTGGATAGCTTGAATTGATTTTTGTAAGACCTTTATTCAGTTGCTCCCTAACTGATACTGCAGGGCAGGAAAACAAACCTATGTAGTCCAGTGCACTGTTTATTGTTTATTGAATAATGTTAAGATTCACTTGAAAATACTTGTATGGCAGATAATCATCTGAACAAGCATACTTTATTACATGAGGACTTAAAACTTTTGGATGAGCAGTAATATTATTAGGCACATCTTTGTGTACACAGACGCAACATGTCTTGGAAAAAAAAATCAAATGATTAAAATTGTCATAAACTTAACATTGCAAGTTTGTTTGTTATTGCATGACTGTGCTTTATATGCTTTTTAAAGTGAAAGAAAGTGAATATGTAATACTATGTTATTGTCAAGCCTCTACTTTTTTGGCCTAGGTCATCTTTGCCAGTATTGAGAAAATTAGTTAAAATGATTATGGCCTTACTTATTTTTGACTTAAGCAAAAATTCTATTTTGCAATTTGTACCAAAAGTTTTTGGCAGATTTTATTCATTTCTTTAAACATGATAGCAGGCATTACACAGATTTGAATGGTGCATCAGTTGCATTTTGGCCTTACTCTGACTTAGGCCAAAAAGGTAGAGGCTTGACATTATGTTACTGCAGCCCAACATAAACTTTAGCAGAACTGTCCCCAAGCAAACTTACTGTAGAAGTTTCTCCTAAGGCCATCAGGGCATCTTTCAGAACATCAGTTATATTGCCTACGCCAACAATGTCTGTCTGAGCCAAGACATCAAACACCAGCTGGCCTGTGCTCAGTTATTTTTTAAAAAATGAAAATATTGAGATTTAACATACCGGTAGCCTACTTAGATTAAAAATATAAGTTATAGATAATGGTTGGATAAAATCTAAACTGAAGTGGCATATCCACTCTTACAATATTCAAGTTTAAAAAAATCTGTATGACCATGTACTGGTACTCACAAACTTCTGGCACTTTTTTTTAGTGAAAGCCCGTGCACTTCAATTGTAATGTGACCATTGTAATTTGAATTGTTTTAAAAAAAAAGAAATATAAAAAAGCATAACAGCTAAAAAACCAATGTACTCCATGTACTAAGACAGTAGACTTACAATAAGTATTTTGGTACATGTACTAATAACATAATTTTCAAATTATGAAAAAAAAAAAAAGCCAAAAACTATCAGTATTTTCTATTATTTAGGCTAAAAATTTATCTGAATGAATAGCCGGTGTGCCCTCATAACTACGCTTTCTCTTTACAGCATAAAAGACTGGTATAACTCATTAGAGTTATGGACCTTTTAATCTCATAAACCAAGGATGCAGTTAATTAGAAACATTGATGCAAAACCTGACACAGTATACAAAGGTTTGCTATCCTGAAAACATATTAACTTTTCTTCACAATGTAAAAAAAAGGCATAATTTTACAGTATTATCGACATGTCTGACCATAATTAACAAAACAATGATGGTTAAGCAGAAACTTCGAGGCAAAAAAAAATAAAATAGGAGTTCTTGAAGAATTATAGGTTTGCCATCCTCAAAATAAAGCAAATTGGCTACCTGAAGATATTTTCACATTAAAGTTAATGACCAAGACCTTTTCATTCAATCAAGTCACATTCACTTCTAAGTCTATAATCTAACTTTGTTATCCAATGTAGATCATTGGCAACATATTATAAGTCAAGGATTCCCAGAGAATGATATATCTGAATAAGCATTTTCAAGAAGATCAGGGGGTGGTAAACTCCTTAAAGAGGCTGATATTTTCAAAGCCTAGTAATGAGCTGCAGACTGACCTGTGAGTTGAGCGCTGATGGTTCTGTGTACCCTGTCAAAGTAAGGCTCCATGCAGGCTCTTGTCTCAGCCAGGGCCTCCTGCGCTTGTTCAGCAACATTTGACCAGACGTTCAGTTTCCCCTGGCAAAAGTACATGGCAGGAGGTGCCTTGTTGCCCTCATAGGGAATCAGCCATTCTGAATTGACTACAAATTACAAGGACATGTATTGCTTTAGGGGGGCAAAAAGAGGATTACAGGTTAAAAGAGGAACAGGGGTTACGAGAATGACAAGAAAATAAATAAAAGTATTCAGTAAATATGATAATGTACAGGTCTGAAATAATATCATTAAAAAAAAACTGGCAAATAATGATACGCAGCAGTAAATTAAAAAGGCTAGTTCCTAATGAAGATTCAAAGAACAAAAGAAAGTTGTAGTTTACTCGAGTTACTTTTTTTTAATCTGCGACAACATCTTAAATGCATTAAAACCCAAATACATTGCAGTTCTAAACTAGACCAACAAAAGATTTAATTCAGGCAAGATTTCTATTTCTGTGGGAATCTATTTCTACGCAAGGAAACTTTCTATGTAACTTTAAGTTGTTTTTTTAGCATAACTGACTGCCCTAATATATATATATATTATATTTACCGTGATTGTAGGTCCCAACCAAACCTGTGGGAGTAGAAAACTGCATGCTGGTCAAAACACTGAGCTGAACCAACATTTCCATGCCCTCTTCTGTAAAGAGGAGAGAAAAAAAATATTTTGACGTACATTTTTGTCTTCTTTCTTCTATGGCACATTCAATATATGTCTTGCAAACCAGTCAAAATGAGTCCTAAGTCAAAATTAGATCGAATGTAGTCAGATATAGGTTTTACAGAAAAGTTGATTTTCTCTCCTTTCAAATACAACAAACAGAAAAGCTCTATCATGTTTCTGTATGAAGTTATAGCTGTTTGAAGGGTTAGGACTTATGAAATTTTAGGACATGGAGAAAATAGTATTTAAATTTTAGACAACTATAAAAGTTTTGAAGCCTTAGCAACCATACCAATTCATATGAAACACATAAAACATGAAATTTAACAGGAATTAGGAGTCAAAACGGTTTAGAAATGGTTTTAGCGACAATATCCAAAACATTTTTAAAATTTTGACTTCTAATCACCTACTAAACTTTAAAAGTCTTTTATCTCAAAACTAAGCCATTCGACTTACAACTCATTTGGACAGAACACAAGACATATATATATTCTTGGTGAATACCAAGGTGTAAACTTCTGACAGTTTACGTCTAGTTCCTTTGAATGGTTTGAAAAGCTTTTTGATCGCAACCACATTCAATTTGGTAAATTTTTGTTCTTCATGTGAAGACTGCAAGAAAACATAACAGTTCTTATAAAAAGGTTCTACATACTGAGACAGTCCAATATATAGCTTATATAGCTTAAATCTAACAGTTGTAAAAAGAAGTTGTTTTTCTATGGAATGCATCTAGTTTGGATGACTTGGCCTATGCGAGGGCCTGTGTACTACACTTGTATGTGAGTATAGATTTAAGGAGTGCATTATAAAGTATGACTTTTATGTTTCACTTTATTTTGTCTTTGCTGATCCAAACCACCCTTAATTTGTTGAATGCTACATTTAAAAGCTTTTTTCTCCTTTCAACATCCTCTGTGTTGCCAATCAGCGATCCAACTTTCTTTGTTGATCTCCACCCATTCTCTTCTTTTCTCAGTGATGTTAGCTGTTTTGTCAACGTTTACCTTAAGATTGAATTTTTCTAGTTATTTTTTAATTTGATCAATGTTGATATGCTCTGACCCAATAAAGTCCACATCGTCAGCATAGGCGATTTCTCTGGGATTATTATTATCTATAGGAGTCTTGGGCTTGTCTATTATCTTTCTAGCACTTTTAAGGGCATGTTCCAAATAAACCATCACCCTGAGGCGTGCCGACGTTGTTGGTGAAGGGCACTTCTATATCAGCTTTGCTTATTCTCTTATTTATTCGTGTGTTACTAAGGGGAAATTGAATAAATCTGAGTTCGCCTTCTTTGACTATTTCTTCTAAGATTTGAGCAGAACTTTTCTGTTGAGGATGTCGAATGCTGCTGACATATCGATTCCTGTTATTTTGATAGAGATGTCTTCTATATTTGTTTTTGCCGCTAGCCATTTGTGGGTCCATATTACATCAGATGTGCTTCTGTCTGGCCTGAAACCATTTTGACTATCGGACAACATGGCTGACACCTGTTGACTCTGAGCTTTGACTCAGAGAATAGTCTAAAACCCTTCAATCCCAGATTAGTGGTTACTATTTTTTTTTTTAAGACTTTACCTGAAGCAGCCAGGGGAACAAAGATATCAAACTGGCCACCCATCTCCACAGGCAGAATGTGATTGGCTAGAGCTTCAAAAAAGTTCCTAGACTGTTCGTCCTCTGGGTCTGCCAGAGTAACTAGATTTACGGAGCAGCCGTGGGCCAGCTTCAGCTCTCCTGGCTCATCACTGTGACAGAACAGCCCAATGCTTCTGCAAGTTCACATAAAGAAAAAGCAAAATTGAACAATATTCATTAATTCAACTTCAGTGATCTTCAAATTAGATTTGTTTTAACTTTAGAAAAATAAATAAAAGCCGTGGTCACCTTTGACTAAACTAAACTATTTAGAGATTTATCTTTTTAAACCCTCTGTACTCTGACCACAGGTGCCCTTCACCTAACATCCTTCCAGTAATAGATGTAGACCCTTAAGTGTCAGGCTGGGCTATAGACATAAGTTTCCATCACAAATTAGCCATTTGGCCTCGTGAGGTCAAATTCAACTGGTAAAAATTAATGACAAATTTTAATGAATTTTATAATTGTGTAACCTGTAGCCTACAGTCTCAGACACTGTTTGCCCCTTTTTGTAAGTACAGAATTCAGGAAAACACTCAATTGTACAGTAAGGTAGGAAATTATAGACACTCCTTAAAGTTACATGAGTACTTACTGAGCATTCCTGCCCTCTAGCACTGTTTCAACTTGTTGAACTATAGACTGGGCTGTCGTTCCCTCATACTCGAATACAACAGGCAGAACACCAAAAAGAACTGCATCAAGTAGAAGCTGTATGAATACAAAACAAAAAGTTAAAAAGACAATTTGTATCATTTGATATGATAACCTACAGAAAAATTATGACTTTGTTATTAAAAAGTTGAAATTATACGGTGAATAATATGCTCTTTCTTTTTTTGTGTAAAATACTTAATAGAATTTAAATGATGACAAAAGCATTTAACTTTTTGTCTGATCAATAAAATCCATTTTTTTTCCCTCAATTCCCCTTTAAATGAACAAGCGAGAGAAATCTATTAGTGGAACTTGTTTGATACAAACCATAAATTATAGATCCAACTTAATCAATAAAAGTAACCAAACTTTTCCAGTGCACTAGGTTTAGACTTGATGTGTATGTATTATAATACAAAGAAAAAAATAGGAGTAAAAGTTCTTTCGGGTTGTACAGAGTATAAAAAACAAAACTGGGGATAAAAGTTCTCTCCTTACATCTGCCGCCGGGACTCTAGATGAAATGATGACAACTCTTGGATTGGTAGAAGTAAAATTGCCTCCAATCTGAACTGATCGAGCATTCAAAGCAGCTGGTTTAAAGCTGAAATATCCAAATTTTCATTAAAAAATGATGTTTTGACACATTAAAAAAAATTGCAAATTAAAATTTTTCAAATGGTCCACACCGTTCAAACTCAAAATATCCAAAAATTAAAAAAAAAAAAAACCCAGCAGTAAGCAGTTTATCTATATTATGGAGGGAAAATCTTGCATCTTTGCAAAGGTTTGGCATCAATATCCATTTTTTGTCTTTTTTTCTAGAAGCACTTAGATAAAGAAAAAAAACTGGCCCTGATGAAGAAGAAGTAACAGTTTTCTTACAGGTGGCAGCATAAGAAACAAGCTTGATATTAATGTTTGATTTCCATATCGATTGGCCTTGATTCAAACAAAAGACAATTCAACATGAAGAAGGCTGAAATGTAAAACCTAAAATGATGGAAACAAAAATCTTGGTAACAGTCCCAATAATCTGATGAGAAAAATTTAAATTTCTAAGAAACATTAATTCAGGGTAGAATTACTTCCTGTTTGTTTTACAGTCTCAAATGCAAAAAAAAAATTTTTTTTAATCCTCAGAGGAACATGATATGAAAGTTTCAATAAATTTTGATACATTCAAGGTAAGAAAACTGTATTTCTTTTACAACCTTTGACCTTTCAAATTTGAACATCCAACTTATTTAAACCTACTCCAAAACATTAACTATACCACATTGAATATGCTTTATCTAATACACACCTGTCCTTTCAAAATTTCTTTAGCTTATCAAAATTTCTTCTTTTTTAGAAAACGTGTGTGTAAGATGTTAGGTTTGCAACTAAGCATAGTTTAATCCGTATCTCACACACACAAAAAGTTAGCCCCTTCACTTGAACTTTAGTGAAATAATAGTTTTAATACCCCATGTCCTCCAAGCAGTGCAAATGAGTCAGAAGTTTTAAAAAATCTTAATCTGAGAAAACAATCTTTAGAAAAGTAGACTTATATATTCGTCTTCCTCTCTATATATTTTAAATGAAGAAGAATTTATAGTAACATACTACAAAACCTTTATAATTGAATGCAATTTTTTTAAGTTTGAAAGGTCAGAAAAATGTATTTAAATGCCTTGTAATGTAAAAGATGCCACATCTGACTCGGCTGTAATGGGTTGCAAGACATAACGTTATTTTCACATAAATTATGTGTGTGACGCGACGTGGTGAAATCAGGCTTATGTCAAGCTGGGTCAAACCTAGGAAAGAAATGGCTGTTCAAAATAATAAATTACTATTAAATAAGTCTACCTTGCCGGCTTATAAATCAAATATCTCAGGTTCTAGTGAAGTTAGAGCAATGATTTATTTTCTAATTCAATTACATGTATGAAGCTTTCTCATAATACTAATAGCTGCAAATGTCCTAATTTTGACGTAAGCCTTATTTCACCATGTTGGGTCACATATTGATTTTTTTTTTATGAATTAAGATGGTTGAGGTGAGGGCCACCGAAAGACTTGAGCTCATCTTTATCACCTCTTCATCACAGATGCTGTGGGTGGCATCCAGTCGGTGTTGACCATGTGATGCAATCTCCTTTCTTGTCTATTGGCAGTGTCTAGGTGGTCTCTCAGGGTGGCCTTGTTGGCCCTAGGCAATTGGTAGTCCTCACCTGCCTAAGGAGATGAAAGGAAAGAAAAAGACCCTTATAACTTTTTCAAGTACTGTTTTGTAGATGCGCAAAAGAACTCAAAATTAAAAAGCAATAGTTTTCTCCATAGAGCCTATATATTAAACTGCGACAGTAACTAAAGCCTCAATTCAAAGCAACAAAATAAATACAGTCCAGCTCCAGAGATTTGAACTGCATGGGAGCAAAATTTAACTTTAAACTATCCAAAAAAAGTAAATTTTCAGTATAAATTACAAAAAAGGATTAGGACGTTTGAATATAGTTTGAATTGAACAATTCTTTTATTTATTCATGTTACATTACATTGAGAACTAAAAACCGAGCTTACCAAAAGCATTCTGTGCTTTTCTCTGCGATTACTTGACTCTGTGCCAATCTCAAAGTCCAGAGACTTAGTGGCCAAGGTTGTTTCAGGGACGGATCTTTTTATTCCAAATTTGTTATGAAGCACCAGATCAGATCTACAGAGATAAAAGTTAAGGCAAGGTTAATTTTTGGAAATCATGATAAAAAAATGCCAGGAAAAATTATTTTATATATTGTCAAAAAAAAAACCAACATAATTATGCAAGATATTTTTTCCTTAACTATTTTGCAAAGTAATTCATATGAGCAAAGCTTCAAACCTACAGGTTAAGGTGTAGTAGCAAATGCAAATTCATACAAGTACAGGTTTGAGCTTAGAAGTACTGTCTTTAATAACCATCATTTATACCCTCAGCGTACAAAAATATATTTCTGATACTAATACACTTATTTATGCGTATATTTCTGTTGCATGTCTATTTAGAGCTAAATATTGGTTTTCTATTGATTAAATATTTACAGCTTGAGATAAAACAAACAAATTCTCATTACTTCAACAAAAAAAAAAAATAAAAGAGGAAACAAGTATTGGAATTTTAACAAGATTGTCCAACATGATTGGTCTTGTTGAGAGTTTAAAAAAATCTTTGATCTAAAAATAAAGAATATCACTTCCATGGTTATTTGATGCACCATTTTAGACACATCTTAACAAACATATAAATCATATCAAAAGAAATTTAGGACAACCAAGGAGAAACAATCTCTTGGTTGAACCTGTTTTGTAACCATCTAGTATCACAGAAACGAGCCCCAAATCGAGGGGGTGTTTCTTTTAAGTGGCTATAATTCTGGAGGGTAATCTCATTCCAAGCAGGAAATTGCCAGGAGAGAACTAAAAGCAAGTTGATGAAATGATTCAAACAAGATGAAAGATGCTGTTTAAAGTAAAATAGAAAACACTTCCTCTTACGATAATTTTACACAAATTGTAATACCCAAGACTTAAACTTAATCAACTTAATTTTTTAAATAATAAAGACCAGAAAAAGAAAAGGTTTTTACTTTATCCCAGGAAAATATGTTATAAAATTAAAATAAAACATCAACTCTTTTTTTTTAATAAAAGAGCTGAAAGGACTTAGTCTAGCTTGGGTTGTGTGATAAAGGGTAAAAAATCAAAAAGACAGCACATAATTAGGCTTACTCCTCATTCACTCACCCTATGATGTAGATCTTGGCAACATGCTAAATACTTTTATAATGTGTAATTTTTTTTAGAATTCAAATTTTAAGTTATTTTAATGTTAAATTTTATGTCAACATTTTTATTGTGTTCTGATATATGAAATTCATAATAAACTTTAATTTTTTGGGGCAAACTGCCATGGGGTTCAAATTAGGCATCTAGAAGTGACGAAATGTAAAATTATTTCACTTCTTAATTTTGTATTATATTTTTTTTTTGTTTTTCTTACTTAGACCTAACAGGATCATTTGGGTTCTGGTCACTGATGACAGCTTGATTTGTCTTGATAAGGTCTTTGGGTTTAAAATCTGGACCTTGCCATGGAGGACGGATATCCATCAGCCGCCCTGGAAGAATAAAGGCTTTGTTTTGGTATCACACAAAAAGATAATTTTTAAAACCTTTATGCTCAAAAGTTGGAGTGTAATGACTATTTAAATGGCTATGCAAAAGGCGACAACAACAACAAAACATCACAATATATTGGTAATTATAGCAATAACAGTAACGATAATAAATGCTGTTGTTGGCGGTGGATATGATTGGTGAGTGCAGTGGATGAAGTAGCAATATTGTCAGTGACTGTTTGAAGAGTTGGAGTCATGCTGAAAGAGCAGCAGTAAGTAAATAAAGTATTGGTATCTTTGCAGCTGGTAATACTCTTTTGTGATATTTTACACAACTTACGGCTATCAGCTCTAGACAATCTTCCACTCTTAAGAGGGGAATCAGGTCGGCTGTGTCTGCTTTTTATAGTGCGATCCAGACTAGCCTAGAAAAAAATCAACATGTCATTGGGTTTAAAGGCAATGATACAATAGCATAATTATAACAATTAAGATTATAATGACGATAAAATTATTCAGAAGGAGGAGGAGGAAGAAGAAAAAGAAAAAGAAGAAGAAGAAGAATAGGAGGAGGAGGAGGAAGAAGAAGGAGGAGGAGGAGGAGGAGGAGGAAGAGGGGAAGTGGGTGAGAGGAGAAACGGGAGGGCTCAGAAAAATCTCTGTACCCACACATACACGATACAAGTTCTATTATGTTACATTTAGATACCATAAACTCACAGTTTCAAATGCACTTTCCATATTATGTTTCTAAAACTTCTTCTCCCCTCTCCTCTCTCTTTCTCTCTATCTTTCTCCCTTTCTTTCTTGCCTACAGTTTAAAAAACAGTAAAGTACAAAACAATAGGAAGCGTAGTAATGATGATTATGATAGTAATAATAATAACACTGTTGGGGGTGGTGATAACATCACAATACTCATACTGATCTTCCTCCTGATACATGGTAGTCCAGTGTGTGTATGCAAGCAACATAATGTCTCTTCCATGCACCATATTCATTATCTGCCGGTGTGTAGGGCAGGAACCATCCAAGTTTAACACACTTAGTCATCCATATTGTCTCCTGAAAACCAAATGGTGTACAAAACTCTTAAAACACCAGATCAAACTGCATCATCTACCTGAAAACCAATATTTTTTAACACACTCAGCTAATAGCTCCAAAGTTTTAGATTTAAAATTTATGCACCAGCACTGTTAAAAAAGCTAAATATTCAAGACCAATTCTACTAAGTCTTACATTAGAAATTTTGAATGTGAAGAGAAGTTGAAAAGCAAACATTTTGTCTTTTTTTCTTTACAGTTGCAAACCAACAAAAAATATCTTTTCAGAAAACTATGATAATTACAAGCAGTTTTTAATGTTTTGGAACTGATAAATTGCATTGTCCAAAATAGCAGTCTCTTAAATGTTAACATTGCCACATGAAACTCATCTAGATGTGTTGCATGGCATGTATTTTTCAGTTTCTAACTAAAAAAAAAAAAACCTACTCCCTTTCTTTCAATAACATCAGGCAGAAAGGAATTTAAAAAATAGAGGACTACTGTGCTTTGATGCTCTCCAGGTTTTTTGTTGTTGTTTTTTTTTTGTTTGTTTTTTTTTTTAGTCTTTAAGTTTTGGTACCAGTATATACAAACTGATAAAGGTCTGTATGAACACATAACCAATACATTTTTGTTTGAAATGGAGCAGGTTTAGTTGGGATTTATTTTACGTTATGAATTATTGATTGTGATGCAACAATGGTAAGTCAGAAAAAATGATTGATGAATGGACTGAACAATTAGTTTCAAGTAAATAAAACTGCCCGGTGAAATGTTATGTAAGTGAATGTATGCTATCTGATTTGACAAGGAGTGAGAGCTTCTACTGTCTAAAATGAAAGATGGATCAGTTTCTGCATTTTTTTTTCCACCAGAACACAGTATTTAAGCTTTAAAGCGAATATGAAAAGCTGTGGCTCTGTATATCTCTTCTAAATTAACTCCATCTATTTATTCTAGCACCTAAATGTTGGTCATTTTTTCTCTTTTTCTAGTTTCTCAGGACAAGAAAGGGTTTCATTAAGTTACCCAAGCTGTATCCATCGCTATAATAAAAACAGTTTTCAAAATGAAATAAGCACACACAAGCCTAATTTGAATAAAAAATGTCAGTAAAACTGGTTTTTGTTGCAATTTTCCCCTAAACCCTTCATATATCAAGTAACTTATTGATCAAATCTGGAGAGGAGTTGGAATATCAGACCTGCTCAGAAACGAATTTCCAGTTCCATGACACCTGAGCACAGCGACAGAGACTTTTCGGTTCCAGGAATGAAAAGATGTAACAGGATAAGAACCTAGGCAGTACTCTGGTGAAGTCCAAATGTTGCATTGGAACTCGTTCATCAAACCATTTCTGAACAAATCTGAAAATTTCACAACAGGTGAACGGGTGTTTTTAATTCATTAACATTATAAAAACAAAAGAATGTCTTAGAGAATGTCTCATGTCTACATAAAATAATAAAAGTTTATTTCATGTAGAAAATATCAAATATACATAACAAGTTTAAATTTAGGTTATGTATATATTAAAAAATCACATCAAAAATGTATTCATATTTGAAAAATTATATTTTTTAAAGGAAAGGTAAAATGCTGGGAAAAAGCACATTTTTTTACTCTTAATTTGACTTAAAAGACTACCTTTTTTTCTTTTTAGGTAAGAAGAAAAAGTTCAACCTGTATTGAGAGCGGCTGCATTGTTGAAAAATGACATCTAAAAATCTCTTTCTCTGTGAGTCAGTCCACATGTCAAACTGTAAAAAAGAAAAAAAAACGGGAATTTTTTTACATTAGTGTTTATTTTCTAAAAGTAGAAAAGAGTATTTCATAAAACAGGAAGTTAAACAAGATGACTATTTATATTATGTCTCTTATCTGTGAAAAGAAATGGGCTTCATTCCTACACCAATACATGTATATGAAAAAATAAAAAAATTTTTTATGGCCCTTCTTGCATTTAAGTTAACTTTTAGCATTTGTGAGCCTCTTTGAATGTCTAGAAGAAGGCCAGAATTTTCAAAAATCTTAAGTTTAATAAAGTGCATTATGTTGCAATGGAGAAAGTATTTGTTCATTTCTTGTTGTTTTTTTTTTAGTCTTAAGAGTTTACTGGTCCAGCTTTAAACAGCTTCACAGTGTTAAATACTTTTTGGAGGTGTATATTATCTAACAAAACCAACAAAAGTTGCTATTACGAATATAACCATTAACACAAATAATTGTATTTTTCTACCACCCAGTTGTTAGGGTATTTTTGCTTACACAGTTTCATTTCAAAGGTGTACTTACCCAGTGTGATACTAAATCTCGTCTCTCCTTGAATATCTGCAGAAAGTAATATTCTTGGTGAGGAAAAATTTTGTTTTAAATAGTGAAGTGAGAATACATTACATACAAGTGTATAACCAGTAGTTATATCTTTCCATTGCTGGAGGTAATTAGTCTTTCCCGGGGTTGATGAGATGTTGAGTTTGCACACAGTTTGTAGCAGATACCTCTTAATTGCAAATGATCTCTTCTTTAAGATAGAACAAAATTACATTACAATTATTTTATTTGAGTTTTCTACTTTCAAACCAGTATTATTGCGTTACTGTAAAGATGGAGAGTGATTCTTGTATGATTATAATACAAAAAGAAACCTATGATTCTGAACCCTCCAAAAAACCTTTGCAAGTCACTGAAACTTAAAGAATTTTCATAGCACAAAACATGGAACATTTTTTTATATAATTTTTTTCCTCGGACATAAGCAAATTTTACACATATGTATTGGCAAATTATCAGTACCACTGTTATGCCGCCTTGATAAACAAACAAAAATTCAAGAGTTAAAGATACTGCTAGTCAAAAAATTTAATGTAAAGAAATATGTAAAATACAAAAAATGGCGCTGCTTTTACACCTTAAAAAGCTCACCTGTTCATTTGAAGCTTTGTGGTTGACAGGTGTCCATGCACTGTTCTGAGTTTTCAGTTTCAAAGTTTGCACTTTATCTCCTGTCAAAGCTTTATCTCTTCGCAGAGTTGTTGGGCGGCCAAGCACTTTGGTGTCATCCGCAGTAATCGGAAGACGAGTTTGCAGCTTCATTTTCTTTTTGGTCATTCCATTTGAGGCAGACATTATGAGGCTTTATTGTGCGAATCCTCCCCTATAAATTAAAAACTGATGCTTATTTTGAATATAATGGGCTATTGTTTACTAAGTTTTACAGAAAAAGTAAATGAGTTTCACAGTGTTTTGAATTTTAATATATCAACATTCAATAATACATTAGCCTGTAGTGGCCACTTCAGTACCACTTTTGTCTCCATTCTTCATTTCTCAGAAGTGCAGTGCTCCCTCCCTCCCTCTCCCTCTCTGTCTCTCTCTCCTTCTCTCTCTCTATCTCTCTCTCTCTCTCTCTCTGCTCGCTCTCTCTCTCTGACTTGGGAACTGGGAAGACGCTTCTTGGATAACTCCTGTGCTTTCCTTTTTTTTTTCCACAGACACACTGTGCATTTCTACATGAATTTTACATCATTGTGTTTGTAAAGTTGTGGTGATTTAGACAGTGCAATTTTTTATGTAAAACGTTGCTTTATTGGCGTGTTATAGGCCCAAACTGGTAAATTTTTAAATATTTCTACACAAGGGCCATTAAATGAGTACAAACTCACCCGCCATATTTTGTTTTACACCTACCATAAACAGAGAGAACGAGGAGATCCAGAACAGTGAATAAAGGCCTAAATAGTAACAATAACAAACACAACGTTGTTACTTAGGCTGTGCGGTGATCTTTCGGTGACTTAACTTACACCCAACGAAAACAACAACAAAATGACCACAGATACTGGTGATAGTGACATCCGAGAGATACGGGCGATGTTGAGAGAGTTCATAGGTGAGATGAAAGAGTTAAGAGGGGATAAATAGCAGGGTTGGAAAGTTAGAGTACGCAGAGAGATATAGCAGAAGAGAAAACATTTTAATATATGGCATTAAATAAGAACAAAAACAGTTTGAAGATCCAAAGGCTCTAGTCCTGAAAGTGTTGGCCACAGTGTCACAAAATAGAAAGTGGGACGATAGGCATATTGTGCGGGCGCACAGACGAGGGCAGAAAAAGGGAGAAGAGCACGCGCGTCCTCTCATTGTGCGCTTCCTCCATCATAATGGATAAAATGTACGTGCTCGGGAAGCGAGACGATCTGAAGAAACTCGGCCTTGGGGTTGGTAACGACCTGACCACATTGCAGCGGAAAGAGCTACAAACAAGTACAAGAGCTGAGGGAGAAGGGAAGCGGGGCTTCTACCGAAACGCGTCGATGAGACTCCCCTTACCCGAGACACGTCTCCCCGCCGTCAAGATCAGCCATGGCGGAAGTCGACAGTTCAGCAGCACCAGCACCAGCCACCGCCACCAATAGATAACCTTGGGTCAAAAGCCCGGCAGCAGAGAGAGCCCACACAGAGAGGCAGCCAAAACCGCCGTTAGCGCCGGCTATCACCTGTCCAGCAACAGCAGGCCTACCTTACCGTGCCGGGAGAATCTCCCGAGCAAAGTGGCACCAGACAGCAGAGTTCCCCTGTCAGGGCCTTCAGGGCTCAAAAAGAGAAACTGCCGTCAGAACCGAGTTCCCCACCCGCCTCACCAACCCAGACGAGCCAGCACAGCATCATTCTGTTCACCGAGGGGGTGAGACGGGGGCGCCCGTTGACTCGCAGTCAGCAGCGATGCGAGGATAACGACGAAGCGACATCGGGACCAACAGCCGCCTCAACCTAGGTAGACGCCAGGCACTGTGGCAAAAGATGCTCAAAGCCTAGATCTAACAATTAATCTAATTCCAAGGTTTTTCAAAAAAAAAAAAACATTTTATCATACTCCATTATGAGCTCGAATAAGCACGGCTTTTTTCATAATTTAAACATTCAAAATTTTGTGACATACTGTAAAACATTTGATAGATACATTTGCATGTTCAGAGATATACTGTTGTAGTGAAGAAAATTTAAAAAATGTTTTTCAAACCTTTAAGTCCTACTTGTCACTACGATCAACACCTATGGCGGTGGTATAGCAGTATTTGTGTCAAAGAGCCTGGAAAAATATGTTACTCAATTAGATATTGGGTTGAATGAAAGTATTTTCCTATTGTTGGATGAAAGTTGTTTGCAAACGAAGAGAAAAGATGTGTTATGTTTTTCTTACGTACCCCATGAATTTTCACCAGTCTTTAAAAATGAACAGGTTAAAGGTATTGGTAGGCTAGAAATTGCGTTTAATGAAATAAATGAAAAACATAGTTAGTTAATGTTAACGCCCGTCCGCTGCGACGTCGACTGACGTCTCTGCCGGGGCCGATTTGTATTTATTGCTGTCGTGAGGTGCTTCCAGTCGGATCTGTTCTGTGCTATGTCGCGAAGGTGGTCAAGGTCATTAATTGAATGTAATCTAGTTGGCCAGTGATCGTTGTTATGACTCTTGAAGTCTCGTCGTAGTGAAGTCACAATCGATGTTTTTGGTCGGCCTCGTTGTTTGCTTCCCTCCGTCTTGAAGTATTTAGTCATTGCAACGTTGGGTGGTGTATTGATGGCCTGTCTTAAAATATGACCGAAAAGTCGCCATCGCGCTTCGAGAATGGTTAAAGATATGGGAGTTTCCCCTGTTTTCTGATAGAGAGCATTGTTTTTTTATAACTGTGGGATATTTGATATTGAGGATTGTTCTTAATTGCCTGCGGTGGAAAGTGTTTAATTTGTGCTCTTCTTGGTTTAGTCAGAGACCATGTGCCGCAGTTATAGAGAAGTATTGACTTCACGAGTGCTCGGTGTAGGTTTAGTCTTGTTACTTGTTTCACCTTGTCGTTTCTTATCCAGATGCTTGACAGCTTTTGTAGTGCAAGGTTGGATAATTGTTTCCTTCTTTCAATATCTTCTGTATCTCCCAGCAATGAGCCTACTTTCTTCACTTTTTTCCAATCTTCTCCGTCTTTTTGAACGATTGTGTATTCAGTTTTGTTGGTATTAACATTTAACCTGAAGTCTGCTTAATATGGTGACGTGGAATTGATTATTTGTGGGGATTTTAACGCAAGAACCGTATCACTAAGCGATGTTTTTGTAGAAAACAATGTTGAAGATTTCTTACCAAATGCAGATGCTGATGTTGTAAGGCAATCTCGTGATCCCACATACACTAACAGCTATGGGAAACAATTAATCACTTAGCTTTTGTAAAGAAAAAAGTTTATATATTTTAAATGGTTGAGCTCCTGGGGACGAGCAAGGTAATGTTACGTGTATTGCGAATAAAGGGAAAACTGTTGTAGACTACATTATTGCTACCAAATGTGTTTTTGAAAAAGTCAGTCAATTTAAAATAACGCCCAGACCTGTATCAGACCACTTCCCATTATCTATGTCTATAAACGTAAAGGTAAACGAGGTTGATGACAACTCATTTGACCCTGTCGAAACTACTTCATTCCCTAAACTTACTTGGAAAGAAGACCGTAAAGACAAATACTTGGAAAACTTAGAAAACTGTTTAAATGGTTCGTTTGAGAAATTTTACCACTATATAATGGACAACAAGGTAGATGAAGCGAATGATTTGTTGATTGAATGTGTTCGGTTGTCTGCTTCTGGGATGCAAAAAAAATCCCACAAAATGTTCTGATAAATCTCATGTAAAAAAAGCCATTATGGTGGGATGAGGAATGTGAGAATCTTAAAAAATTTAAATATCGTTACTTATATGAATTTCATCAAACAAACAAAATAGAAGATCTCGAGCCCTTCCTTGAGAGTAAAAGAAAAAGAAGGAATTCGATGATAAAACTGTTAAAGAATTGAAAGAATAAATAACCGAAAATAATTCGAAATCATTCTGGCAAAGAAAAAATAAAATGATTACTTGCCCATTCAGTAAAAACAAAAATTCAGTACCCCCTAATGAATCATTTGCCCATTTCAGAAATTTGTAAAAATCCGGCTGATCACTATCATATGGAGCATGGTGAATAAGCTTATGACAACAAGCCAGTGATAATGAACCGTACAATCAACCTATTACTCCCAAGGAAGTTGAAATAGCGTTAAAAGATTTGAAGAAAGGGAAATCTGGTGGTTGTGATGGCGCAGGGCCTGAATTCTTCTGTAATTTTACACCCACTCTTGTTAAATTTCTCTGTGTGCTATTTAATGCTGTTTTTGACTCTGGTGTATATCCTAAAATTAGGAGTAAATCACTGATCTTTCGTCTTTTTAAACAAGGAGACCCTCATGTTGCAGGTAATTGTAGGGGTATTTCCCTGTTAAACATATTAATTTCAAAGATTTTATCAAATATTCTCAATAAAAGGTTAAGTCATTGGGCAGATGCCAATGAGTTGATATCCGAATCTCAGGCTGGTTTTCGTCAGGGATATTGTACTATAGATCATATTTTCACTCTGCAAGTCATTATTCAAAAATATCTCTAGAAGAAATGTGAAAGATTTTACGTGCTGTTCGTCGACTTTTCTGAGGCTTTTGATTGTGTACACGTGACAAATTGTGGTTAACCTTGCACAATAGAGGTTTAGTTGGGAAAATGTTCAAAACACTTAAAAGTATGTATAATGAAGTTAAAGCCGCTGTCCGTGTAGGACAGAATGAGGCGACAGAGTATTTCCAGTGTTTTAAGGGAGTCCGGCAAGGCTGTATACTAAGTCCTCTGTTGTTTTCCTTGTATGTATCCGAACTTGAATCGCTATTGAGAACCAGTGGAACAACGGGTGTTGAACTTTTGACAAATGACCTACTGGCATATATTTTAATGGACGCAAAAGATATATGTCTACTTTCGGACAACGTAGCTGATATGCAGAGAAAAATTAATGGTCTTTCGAAATATTGTAAATCATGGGGCCTGAGCGTAAATCTTAAGAAAACCAAAATGATTGTTTTTAGAAATGGCGGTGTACTTAAACGCTCAGAAAAGTGGTAATACAACAATGAGATAATTTCAGTTGTCACTTACTATATTATTTGGGATTTATATTTTCCTCCCATCTCTTATGGACTGCATGTAAAGAAAATCTATGTAGCAAGGCCTCAAGGTTAGTCTCAAGAATACGAAGTCTATGTGAAAGATATGATATAGTTGATCCCAAAATTCTGTTTACAATCTTTGATATTAAAATCAAACCACTTTCACTATATGGCTGTGAAGTATGGGGATTAAACCTATGTGAAAATATTGAAAAAATACATGTAAAATTTTGTAAAGTTGTAATGAATGTCGGAAAGGCTACCCAGAATAATCTAATTTTAAGTGAATGTGGAAGACACCATTTATATGTTACATACCATTTCCGAGCTATTAAGTATTGGTACAGATTGCTTGTTATGGATGAAAAGAAGTATGAGAGAAAGTGCTATAAGCAAATGTACATTTAAGAACAGAGTGGAAGACCAATCTGGGTACAGGGTATCTGATATGAGAAAATTGTTGTGCTCAATGGAATTCGGATATGCTTGGTTTTACCAAAATATTGGTGATAAGGTGATTTTCTTATCCCTTGTAAATCAGAGATTGGTTGATATTTGTTTGCAGACCATGACATCGAGCATAAGAAATACTAATCCAGAATATTTTGATTTTCATCAGCCCCATATTTGACTTCAGTTCACTCGCATAGATCGAGACATTTTATCGTTCTTCTAAGGACATTCAGCCTGCCCATTAAAAATGATCAGCTGAGATGGAATGTCACAACCGACAACATATGTCCCATTGTCCTACAACATTTGTTGAGAACAAATTCCATATACTTTTTAGATGCACTCATCACGGCACGCTGAGACAAAACATTATGCAAAAACTAATCAGTTTAGAGAAGACAATTGATAAAATGGCCAAATATAAAATTTTGATGTCATGTGTTGATGTCACGAATACAGAAAAGGTTATAAACTTTATAAAACATGTCTTTAAATGATATTCTCTTTCTACATTTCTACAGTTATGTAGGCCTACTACAATATCACGTGTTATTATGCTGGCATGATAATTATCATAAAAATGATTTTGTTAGACAATTTTAGTTGTACATTTTTGTATGTTTCCCTTGAAGTTTGCTAGACATTGTTCTTTAAGAGAGCACACCTTTGTACTGAATGTATTGTTATGTATAGGCCATGGGCCTGGTGCTATCTCACTACTCTCTCTCTCTCTCTCTCTCTCTCTCTCTCTCTCTCTCTCTCTCTCTCTCTCTCTCTCTTTCTCTCTCTCTCTCTAAATTGAGACACGTTGTAATTTCTAACTATATAAAAAAAATTAAGAAAGAATCAACGACTGACACTGCAATTATGGAATGAGCTGAAAAAAATTATTGAGCAGTTAAATTTTATAACCTTGTTCTTTCAAAAATGGTATCTTTTTATATAAAAAAATGCATAATAAGGAATTCATAGTTTGTCACATTAAAGTACTAGTACCTTTAATATAAAATAAAGGTAACTGTATTTTAATCATTAAAATCTTAAGTTGAAATAAGAATTGACCAAAGGCTTCCTGATAAAGTCACAAATTGTAATTCTACATCGTCACCATCTACAGCAAATACTTTGGTTGAATTCCTTAACTTCTCTTCCAGGGTAAATATGAATGAATAATAGTTAATACACCAATAAATATAATATGTATAACACAATCTCAATGTATCATGTATAAATCTAGATAAGCATGGCAAATGTTTCTATATGAAAAACATAGAATAACTTTCACTCTCCACAAAAAGGGTAACAGCTTGAGTTCACATAGTTGCCTGTATAACAGTGGCTTACTGTACTTTCTTAACCTTACCTGGGTTAGGCTATAGTTTTAGAGGAGCCTTGACAACAAATTACCATGTTAAAAATGTTAGGCCTATTATATACAGTATAATCCGCTTATATCAATTTATCGTCGAGGCCTTAGTCAGACGTAGGCCAAATGTGAACTAGCCTATATCATATTTGGAAACTTTCATTACTAACCTTCATATTAAGATAGGAATGATGAAAATGGGCTAGTAGAATGTGACTTAAGCCAAATGGAAGTTGGGGGCCCAATAGCTCAAGTCTGACTTAGGCCAATCGAGCATATGGCCTAGATCTGACTTAGGCCAAACATGCACTGGAAGTGAAAAAAACCCTATGTTTTACTATCTTCTAAAAGTGCTATCTCACTACTGTCGAAGGTAGAAGACCTATGAGGGCAAAAAAAAATTTGTCTTCCCTAGAAAAGGGGTGACTAAGCTACACAGTGACTACACCAATATGTCAAATGAGACAAGCAGGCGCACATTAGGTAGAAAGACCTTTTCTGATACATGCTCTTTTTAAAGGCATCTAAATTTCCAGTCTATTTATCCTTCTAGTATCAGCGCGAGTGAGCTTTGTATAGAGCAAAGCATGGAAACATTTCAGGGAGGTTAATGACCTTCATGTGGTACATAAAGAGCAAGGATAAAGGGGAGACAGGCGTCGATACAGCAGTGTGACGAATAAAGCTGAGGTCGGTCTTGACTTGCCCTAAGTCTGGTACAGGTGGTCCTTACAAAAAAAAATTAATCCTGCACAATACAGCGTTATTTAATCCTGTAACAATAGAGGCTTTCAATTATGTATTTGATAAAAGAAAGGGAGAGATATGTTTAGCCACATTTTGCTTTTCTACAAGCTCAGCATTTTGTACTTTGAGATGCAACTTAAATTAGAACAAAATTCGCATTCGGTTAATAGAATAAGTGTACCAATGCGACAAAAGGGTTACTGCAACTTGCTCAGCAAAGAATGTTATCCTCCGTCAAAAGTTCCTGGTGACAGGCCAAATGGAGTTTGACTCCGTCCATAGTATGGTAGAGCGAAAGTTTGATAGTGCAGAAATTTCCCCTCTCCACCCCCTCGTAACTCAACGGGTTAGTGTTTGTAAGCTATCATCAGAATACCTAAAACCTTTGCAGCCAGCAAAAAACGAAGATGATCCTAATGCCTTTGATGTCTGTTCCTATGAGAATTCAGTTGACAGAGATGGTTACCATACTCAATACAAGCTGCAATAGACAAATGAATAGACTTTTCTTTCATGCAGTATTGACATAGTCAACGGGAGCTAGATAGCAAGTAGTCTTCAGAGAAGAACCTCTCCTCATAGCAAGTTTTGCGACCCTTACAGTAAACACTTCTGACACTCTGAGGATACCGGGATTTGCTGCTCTGCTGCTGCCTCTTCTATTTTAACTTTTCTTATTGATAAACAGCAAAAGTTCAGCGGCTTGAACTTCATTTTGAACTTTGTAGTATGTTAAGGTGATGTCATTCATGAATGCTTTTACAGGTGGCATGGAACATCTACCGCTTTGATTGGCTGGACCTGCACTACCCTCTGCTGCTTTCAGTATAACTTCCATTGCCATAACAAAAGGGCATGTTTGGTTATCGAACCCACAGCCACCGCATCATGAGACTGAAGTGCTAAACACTCTGCCAGGTGTGTTTGAAACTGAACTCATTAAAACAAAACTGAGTTCACCGTTACCACACATTACAGATGATTACTTATGACATTGTTATGTTCTCTTATTGTTTAGGTGCACAAAAAGGCTAATACCTAGAGAACCAAGAGATAGAACATAAGCAAAGCCTGATTGTCACTTTTTGTAACAACTCAACAAAATGAGTGTATATATGATTGATGGGTTCTCAAAACTATTTTTGATCCTTAACATAAAAAGGTTCTGTTATGCAGTCGTAAGTTCACAAAGGTAAAAATTTAACAGGTAAGTGCTAATCAGTATAGAAAAACTGGCCAAAATATTTTTTCTACCGTACCAAGCTGGTGAAATCTGGGACATATTGAATTTGCGGTAGACACAACTCGATTCATTTCGTGGTGTAGTTATCAAATTTAACAGGTATAAACAAACTACATGCTTAATAGAGTACATTTTGTTTAAGTCAAAATTGGACAAACTAAACACAAATTGTATCAACTAATAACTCTAAAGACCTGATATTTGCACGCTTGTAAAGCTAAGATTTGGATCACCCGAATCAAAGATCATAGTCTCTAAAATCTAGTTTAAATAGATTCTGCAGTAGGCCTATACACTACAAAAATTTTTTGTTAGGCATTTTGGTAATAAACTTAGAACTTGAAATGAACGGAGGGATTTAGTGTTTTTCCTATGTAAACAACACTGTTATACTTTCATTAAATTTTTTTTGGGTTTGAGCTAAAACTTGACTAAAATCCGAATGAAGTGAAAATTATCATGACACATGCAAGGTTAGCTATCAAGTTATTTACAGAAACCAAACATCTATATATTAAATAACTCGGTTAATCCCATAAGCATATGAGTACCAAATAAGTCAGTTGCCAAATAGCCTAAGTCGTTCTCAAGTTATTTTCAAAAGCAAATATTTGGTTGCCATATGACCTTCGCCATGAAACTCTTTTTTTAAGGAGCGTAGTGGCGACATGGTTTATAAATAAGCTATGTTTCTCTAAGTGGCAAGGAGGTGGGTGCTGATGCTTCTATAAATCAAAGGTTTGAATCATACTAAAGGCAGACATTTCGGGCATTTCCACTTAATGCCTACTTCTCTCCACTGAAAATTTCATAACTCTAAAATCTATCAATCATTTGATTGCACAGTGGCTGCCTCCACTATTTATTCTGATCTCTAAATCTAATTCATATGAGGCATACCTTATAGTTAGGCCAAATGTTATCTTTTGTTCTCTGAGTTTGCAGTTTATGGCTAAGTGTTGGTGCGCTTCCACATTTAATTTGTTGCCTTGAGTGCGATTTGGATCTTCCCGTTCAAGTAAGCGAGTCGCTTAAGGGAGGCTAAGCAAGGACCTCTGGCTTTATCCAGGGATTGGCCCGCTGGTGTTAAAAATGGGTTGTTATTCCTTTCATTTCGTCAGTCTCGCCAGCGGGCCAATGCCAGGATTATCCCGGACCTCTGCCATGAAACTCCTTTTTTAAGGAGCATAGTGGCAGCATGGTATAAGCTATGTTTCTTCAAGTGGCAAGCAGTGGGTGCCAATGCTACTATAAATCAAGGTTCGAATCATACTGAAGGCAGACATTTCGGGCATTTCCACTTAA
>BMAT01009762.1:471663-486640 GCA_019649035.1 Elysia marginata | reverse complement strand
GATCTATCGTCAAGCCATACGATCAAGCCATCTGATGTTTGAACTGGTTCAAACGGACAGACGATAATGTGTCTCCACATTAGTCAGATCGACCATCAGGCCTTCACCGTGCAGGCACATGGCCCACAAAGCCTGGGGATCGAGAAGTTGTACTGAGCTACATGTATAAATTTAGATTATAGGCCTATTGTCTGGCTTAGAATGCCTTGGATCCAGACAGCCTAGTGTCAGCCTAGCCGAGACTGGCGGTAACCTTGACCTAATCACATCCCCAACAAAAGCCTAGGACCTATCCCGCCCTACTAGGTGAAAAAGAAATCGCGGCGAGCAGAATTAAAATAAAAACCACAATATTAAATGCGTAAGCCCTTGTTGTTTAGTATCATTCCACATGGAAATTCGACGGAGAATTCGATTCTGAAGTCAGATTTGCAAAATTCAACAATTTTTACTCCACTTTTTTTCTTCCCGCTTAAGCTGACTGACGACCAATCTGAAAATATCAAGCACTGCTTAATATCTCAGCGGCTTAGATCTGTCCATCGGATTCAGATGAATCTGAATACGATTTCGCCCCACACAATGGGGATTTATCGTCAAGCTACGCCTGATCGTATGGCTTGACGATAGATCTGCGTAGTGGGGGGCCCGCATTAGCCCTTGTTGTTTAGTATCATTCCACATGGAAATTCGACGGAGAATTCGATTCTGAAGTCAGATTTGCAAAATTCAACAATTTTTACTCCACTTTTTTTCGTCCCGCCTAAGCTGACTGACGACCAATCTGAAAATATCAAGCACTGCTTGATATCTCAGCGGCTCAGATCTGTCCATCGGATTCAGATGAATCTGAATACGATTTCGCCCCACACAATGGGGATCTATCGTCAAGCTACGCCTGATCGTATGGCTTGACGATAGATCTGCGTAGTGGAGGGCCCGCATTATGAAAGACAGATATTTTTCACTCAGTCGCAAAAAAATGCATGTAAAAGATTCTGATTATCTAGATTTTGGACCTAAGCTAAAAATTGAAAGGACTTATTAATATTTTTTTGTATTTTCTAAGTCAAAACAAAACATTGGGCATGTACTGATGTAGGAATGTAACTCTTAATTTGTAGAACTTTTAGAAGTTTTAAGAACTTAAATTGCCGCATTTTATCTTGCCTGGCTTGATGCTTCACCATAGGCCAACAACACAGCTACTGCGTGCTTTCAATATAACTTCCCGTCCCCTAAGTCGGCCAGTTAGCATTGCGCGGTGCGAGCCGCAGAACAGTGGTGCCAACACTCCACTGACATGTTACATCTTCATTGCCTCACAAGCTTCGCAACACAGCGCCTTTTCTAGCCTATTCATCGACTTCTGTGATCACTGTATGTCACTATGGCAATTTATTGTAGACAGAATGAAAAACAAAAGGTTTTTTTTGTTTGTTTTTTTTTTTTGGTCAATGTTACAAATCACGTTTGGTATTTTTTTTTATTTTTAGTTACAAATAACCAACGAATTTCCATAAGTACGCTTCATCATTATTTGTCTTTTTACTACTAGGCTATGTCAGACATTTTTGTGATGTAGGCCTATATTCTTAAAAATACTTTATACTAGTATATCGTACTACTACTAGACTATAAATTAGGAAAAGCCTGCGCTGAAGAATATGATTGTTGACTGGTGCTTGATTAAGATCGATTTTAAAGCTTTTTTTTATTCTCGATACAGGGTAAAAAAATTTTTTTGCATGTTAACTACATGTATCTATGCATAGAAATTACATATGTACATGTATACAAGTAGAATTTTTCTGACTGTCATAATTTCAAATCATGTGTTTTGAATTTTTTAGACGAGTCAGGCGGGTATATTAAGCGCCAAAACGAGTTTTTATCAAATAAGTTGCGAAATTTTAAGTGTGTTCATGTCCTTCAAAAAAAAAAAAAATAGGTTTGAGAATACAGGTAAGACTATGTAACTTGTAAGACTAGGTTTCCTCACAACTGTTTGATAAATTTTTTTAAACTGAATTTTCTGTAACACAAAAGCTTTCACGTAACATAATGTAACCAGTAGTTTGAGAATCTGTCTATCTAATATAGATCTATCTACTGAACATGTAGATCCTATTGACGTATTGTCTGTCTATCACTTCAGGTTTCAGGAGCATAACATTAACAACTTGATACATGTACTCATGATTAATTGGTTACGATAGTAATTTGAGTCTGCCCATGGCTGGAGTTTCAGGCTTGTTCAGTTGTTGCATTCTTCATATTACAGTAGCACTAGCAGCTTGGGTTGGCTTTTTTTTCCACGTAAACCTACAGGTATGTATGTATGCGTATGTATTGTATGTGTTATACTGTTATGTTACAGCTAGCGTGCGGGTCGCCTACATGATAATTTATTGTTTGCAATTTTAAGGGACGCTAACCTGGGCAAAAAGGTAATTCATGCGATTATTTCCCTTACTACCCAAACGTATTATGGCTACATCTCACTCAGTCGCAACGCGTGTACGGTACATTATGTCCAATGTACCGAATTTTTTTTTATCGTTTTAAGTCGCGTTGACTTACAGTACACGGAGTAAAAAAAAAGCTGGACTGACGATATCAATAATCAAGCAATGGGCCCACCATTGTACGAGAAATCGAATGGAAAGCTGAGAGTAAAGAGGAATGGAGAGTCACGGTTGCCATTATGTAACCTTTGGAGAAGGTAATAATACATGTGTTATAAACCACATTACACTTAAAAGTTACAGTATAAAGTATAATCCGCTTATAAAGTTACACTTAGGCCTATGTGAATATGAACAACCACTTCACTGATGACAGTTTGCTACATTTTTTAAAAGCAATAATTGACAATGACAGCAGGCTACCTTCCTACACTACGTAGTAACTAGTATCAGTTTCTGTACAATTTTATTTACACAATCGACGTTTACGTCGGTCGTTTTCTTTTTTTTTTTTGCTTTTCCAACATATGTTGACTAACTATTACATGTAGGCTACTGACCGGTTGGAAGAAAAAAACAAGACAAACCCAAAAAAGTATAGAATTAGAAAGTATCCATAATTTAGGCCTACACCTAACACAGTAACATCAAAACTTATTCTTTTTCAAAATTAAGAGGTCAACTCTCTTTGGCTTCCCCATTTTTTTTAGTTTTGTAAAACTAAAATATTTTGGTTACTAATTTCAGTCATCAACTCTTGCGAAGTTGGAACATTTTCGGTCCCAAAGTGTTGACTTTATCAGGGTTCCAATAAGTATAACTATAAGTATAATATAACAATTTTAACATGATCTACCAAAAGAAATATCCTTTAAAAAAGGAATTCACTAACGTTAGTCTAATCAAAGTCAAACAGATCTAAAAAAATAAAAATGCTAACATTAGTAACAACACAACAAACTAAATGCTCGACATGTCACAACGAACCAAATGCCCGCAACGCTTGTTTTCCTTGAACTTGAAAAACTAAGCAAGGAAATAATTATTGTTCATGGTACCCGGTATCTTTATAGTACTAGTACTACCGGTATCTGCTTTGTAATTCATACGTATGTATGTTGGTTTACCCAGTACTGTAGTAGTCGTCGTCAGTTACTTTTTCCCCCTTCCATGATTCATCAAGTCTTTTTCTTTGTAACATTACAGTTACACAGCCATGTAACGAAGGCCTATCAATATCATCAAAATCATGTTGACTCGATAAGCTGATTATCAATATCAGATTATACTATAGTATAATTTATACAGTACCGTACCGAAGGTAGGCTAACATTAAATAAAACAAGTTACGGTACATGTGTGCCCCCAACTTCCTTTCTATTAATTGATTGGATTGTTGAATTTAAGTAGGTTGCAATCGACTCCACACAATTCAAACCTGTATTAAAAAACCATAATTCGAATACATACTGTACATTAAACTTTAAGTGGGACTGGGTTTTTATTTCTTGGCTTTGTTGGACGCAAGTACATATATACATGTATCTACAAGGGTTTTCGCTAAAGTTAGTAAAAAGTTCCACAGTAATTGTGGCCTACACGAGGTTTACTTCTGACCCCAAGCAATTTTTTCCTCAAAAGCATGAAATGCTTAAGACTAAAGCCCTATGCTTAACAACACTCGCTACAGAAAGTTAATACATATATACATGTACATCTAACTCAGCCTGCCTCTATGGTCCATGGAAACAGTATATTTTTCAATTTTTGTTTGCATGCAAGTTCGCAAACAAGGTCAGTCCTTTGCTAAAAATTATAGTACCACAACCACTACCAGTACCACCGCACTGTAAGTGTAAGTGTAAACCTCTACATGTAGCTTAGTCAGACTTAGCGGACTTGAAAGGCGTACCGACACTGACAGTAATGAACATAGGGATCGTTCTCAATTGAAAGGTCTACCTTTTTAATTTTATGCACAAATTGCCTCTCTCGCCCCGTCCCCCTGTCAATTTCGGTCATCTGCGTTTTGTTTGTCCAGGGCAGAGTGGATTTCAAACCTAAGTTAAACATTCTCAATCTTTACCACTAAATAAGTTAAAAAGCACAAACAAAATGTACACTGTCATTCAATACCAAAGCCTAAAGCAATAAAATTTGGTAATTTATATTGGTAAGACTAAGAAAAATTTAATACAGTGGTAATACGTTTTTACAACAAATGCATGAAAAAATGTTCACATTGATGATTGATACAGTATTTTACATACCGGGGTATGTATTTACTTTTTCCGTTCAATATAATCTGTGTTTGCTGACCAATGTTTTTTAAGGTAATATAGGTTATTTTTTTTTAAATTGAATTTATAGTACGTCGATAGCATAGTTGAGTGTTAACAGCAACTTTTGAGAGACACTTCTCCCCCTTTGACTGAGGTTGACGTCAATTGTGAACCGTTGAACAGTCCCTTAGCAATAGCAATTAGCATGGGTCACATAACTACTGCTATCCATAAAAGTAAACAAGGGAAGCAACCTTGACTTCAATAAAATAAACCATGGCTTAACGCCTTAAGTTCCTTTCCCTACCGGGGAATGCTTTTTATTAGTTCTATTTAACTCATTCTATCTTAGCATTAATTCTAGTTGCCTCTCTCATCTTGTGTTTTAACTTATTTAAGGGCACATTAATAAAAAAAAAGTCCCATTTGGGTCGTTAATTATAAGAATGCTCGCACACACAGTAATAATATAGAGGTACCGGTACCATAGTTGAATTACTTTAGATTAGCCCCACAGTGCACTACAAACGTCAAGTATAGCACAGTACTTATTACTAATACGAGGGGCAATAGGGCATCCGTACACACGTATACACTAGCAGAACATCAAGACCTTAAAGTGACGAAAAGATTTTAAAACCTCAAATTTGCCCAAGTCTCTATATCGCCATCAGCCTCAGACTCAGAGTTCACAAGTCTTCTCTGCGTCCATCCAAGTGGAAAGTGTCCAGCAAAGGTTGATACTACTATAAGTATTAGTATTACTAGTGAAAGGATGACCCCTATTGTTTGTACTTAATGCTAAAAAAAATGCCCACAATTTTCCTCCGCTTTGGAATTGGATGTTTCCTAAATTAAAAAAATGAACATGTATGGGATTTTTTTTGTTAAATTAAAGATGTTTCATGTTTATGTTTTGTTGGGTTTTTTTTTTTTGCTGTTTTAGTTTCGATTGTGAAATTCTCTTGAGATAAACCATGTTATTGTTAAAGATCAAACTTTTGTTTATAATAAACCAGCTTTTTGTTCCTTTTTTTTCTTTATAATTTTACCACTTAACTGTTGTTAACATTAACTTATTTTCCAGCACAAGAGGATTATCTGGGATTCCGCTGTAGGCCTACAACTTGTACAAGTAAGGTTGGTTTACATTTTTCCCTTCTCTCTCAATTCAAGTTACCCTGGCTGGTTTTTGTTTCTTTCTCTCAAACACCCGGTACATACATGTATGACAAAATATAGGCCTAATTGTGTTGTATTGCTAATTCCTTTCCATTTTAATTTTTATGCATTGTTTTAAAATTTTACAGAAGTAAAAAAGGTCTTTCACATTGAAATTTGAATAGTAAGGAAGGGATAAAGATAGTGGGATATTTTTCAACATACTGGTAGGCTCTATGGGTCATATTGACCTATTTAGTACATGTACTAACAGTAGGCGAATGCAAAGCAAACATTCAGAGTATAATCAACTAAATAGCCACTTTATCGACATGTTTTGCTATGACATTATGCAAATTATTTCCTCTAATATAAATTGACTAATCAATTTCTGTTATAATCGACTATTCCCCTGGTCCTCTTTGCCTCATCGACATGTCAGCCACAAAATTGACAAGAGAACAAAAAGTTATGGGCCTATCCTTTTAAAAATTATAACTGAAAAATATTTTAAAATATTATGTATTAGTATTGCTGGTATAACTTAGTTAGAAAACAACAAACTAAAGACCTGCCAAGCTAGTTTCCCTTAAAAACAAAACAAGGGTAGAAATTAAGTAGGCCTATACCTGTAATTTGTATGAATAGTATCATCAACATTGACTTCCTTCACTTATCATTATTTTTTGTGTAGGCCCTATTTTTAATCAGGATCTATCTCCAAAAGCATGGACACTGGTACTACAGTAGTAGAGATACGGTTAACGGTGAATTGACAATGCTACTTTTGTTGAATTTAATTCAAAAGAGATTTAATTTACAAGGTTTGCACTGTACCGGTATGTGTAACAAGTAGCCTACCATCAACTAAAGTAAATTACTGGTATGCAATTGCAATTAGGCCCTATGTAGCCTACTGGTACTGGTAGTACAATGTAGGTTATAGGTAATGAAATTATTTTATAACAGAAAGGAATTATCTAATCTATAGCCCAGAAGTCTATAGGTGGCAATTCGTATTGATTTTAATTCAAAGTGACAGTAAGTTGAAAGAAATTTGAAATTTAGAGTTTAGGTTCTTAACTAAAAAAGTAAAACAAAAGCCAATGAACTCAAGTAGGCCCAAGTAGATTAATTTTAATAATATTTAAAATTTATTCATAATTAATTTAACGATAGAATGTTAGTTAATGGATTTCAATTTTGGCGATTTCCACAGTAAAGTACACGCAGTATTTCCAGTCCAGATATTTCAAACCTACGAGAAATTTAACTTTGAAATTATCTGAAATGTGACTTAGCAGCATATTACTACTAATAAAGGAAAAAATTGGCAATCATGATTCAGTTTCAATGGAACAATTATTTATGTTCAAATTATCCAGGTTCAATATGGACTAAACTGTATATCCCATAAAAAGTGATACTGTACACATGTATTACTTATTAGTGCCGGTACATTACAAATTTAAAAAATTAAATTAAAACAAAATGAAAAAGAAAATTCTGGCTTAGAATCGAGGCTAAATTAATTCTGATCTACGCCTGAGCTTCTGACACTCCTTGAAAAGAATTTTGGTTGAAGCTGATCCCAGTCACTCAACTGTTGGGTTGTTCGTTGACATCAGGTTTAAATCCTCTTCGATGTAGGCATATGTATCCAATTCTGTTTAATAAGAAGAAAATAAACAAAAAAAATACAAGATAAAAACAAAATGACAGGCCTTCAGCTACCAACCAAAAAAAACTTGTCTGTGTAGCTTAAAAAAAAAAAAAATAAATTAATGCTACTTTTTGCTAGTGGCCCTGAGTGCACAAACTGCAACAGTGCAATTCAAAGAGGAGTAAAAATTTGTGCTTCCGCCCAGCCTGTTAGTGGAAGGTGTTTCAGTCTAAAAACTGGTCACAAAGTGAAGTAGGCCTGCTTGATAAATTGGGCATGCCCAAGCGTAGCTCAAGCCATCAAGAGGTCTAACAACTTAGGACTGTACTGTAATAAAGTACTTTTCTTTTCATTTTTGCATTGTTGAAAAAAAAAGTAAAACTATGTCTTGTGTTAATACATTAGATTTATCTTAAAAAGAAATAGATTAATAGACTTTGTAAAGATGACCGATAAGGCTGAGTATGTAGCTGTAGAAACTACAGTGGAATCCGCTTAAGGTTAGGATAAACCCCAAAATAGAAAAACCTTATTTTTCATTTCAGGCTAATTGAATATCATTGATATATGTTTCAGAAAGGTAAAAAAATGCAAAAAAAGTAATGTTTGAGCAACATTTCAGCAATCACTGGGGAAAAACTTGCTTAATCAACAAAAAATAAGGAGAAATTGCCCTGTCACATGTGTCAAGATATCTCTGAAAGTAATAAAACAAGGAAACATGAAAATGATTTTGTACCAGAATGAAGACCATAGGTACCATGGATGGGCGGTAAGGTCTAATTTTGTGCAAATTGCATCACTTTTTTAAGGGATAGGATCAGAAAATTGATTATAAAATGCTTACTTTACTACCTAGAAGTTGATCTGAGGTACAAAATTTAGCTAAGACAATACTGAGGATGTGTGCAAAGTTTCAGCTCCTTCTCTCAAATACTTTAAGAATAAGAGATATCTTGACATACGTGTCTAAAATTCAACAAAAATGCATATTTTGAGAAAAAGGCAAAAAACTAAAAAAATTGCGTCTCAGAGTCATTTGTCATTACCTTAGTGGCCACCTGCAAGATACTTCTAGATTGAATTTTGACAAACAGTAAAAGGATCTTATCAAGAAATGGCCAAATATAAATTTGGCATGAAAACTGAAATTAACATAGGGTACAAATTTTGCACCAAAAATAGGTGGTCCATCCCTGTTTATCCTAACCTTAAGATGAACCCTGTGAACTATCATAATACATGGGTTAAGATAAACTAGGTTTTTGGTCCCTTTCCTTTTTTCTTTATAATGATACTCATACTGCTTTATATAAACTTTGGAAAAAAAACTTTTTATTTGGGCCCCATAGGGGTTTATCTTTCCACTGTTTACCTGCAGTAGTGTACATCATAAATTGAATGCCAACTGGCCGACCAAAAATTTTCACAAACGGCATAAAATAAAAAAAACATGTGAACTCCAAAGATTTTTAATTTTATGCAGATAAGTCGAGCTCACAAAATTAAAATCTATATATCACATGGTTGGTTGGTTGTTTGAATTTTAACGTCCCAGTCAACTTCGAAGTTATATAAATATCAGAGACGGAGCTGGGGACAATTGAAAGCCTGCTGCCACACTGTAATGTAAGGACTACTTGCATGTATACACCACACCCAAACACATTATCCTGACATCGGGCCGACCAGACTTAACACTAATTCCATAATGCAGACATTAGGCGGATCAACTGCTAATACCGTAACCATTTTTGAGTCCTTGGTTTGCCTCGGCGGGGATCAAACCACGCACCTCCGGATATCTGAGCGAGTGTCTTACCGCTGGGCCACAGAGCTGGTCTATATCATATGCAGGGTTTAAGAATAGAAAGCATTTTTAAAAAAAAAACAACTGTAGACTACAAAATTTAAAGTTGAGTAAAATTAACAATTCCGGAATAAAATTGTTATGTAGACAGTAAATTTCAGATTTTCCTTGTGTTTAAAATAGTAAAATGGTTCTTACATACAAATTACAATGTATCTACTTTTCCTCTTGCTTTTGAATTTATAATCAATTTGATCTATAATTTAATCTGCTAGAGAGCAGAAGTTAACTAAGACCACGCATAGCAGCATGCCGGCGTGCTCAGGAGAAAACCCAGGATAGCTGTTGCGCTGACGGGGCACCGCAGGGTAATCCTGTGTTGTAAACTGCTATAAAACCCATGCTAGTTGCTACCTATGGGTGTTAGTACGTCATACTACATTATCGTCATCCGCGGGCAAGGTCTCTATTGACCATAGTTATATTGGATGTTTGTGATGAAACAATTAATAAAAGCTTGAATTGGACTACATGTAGGCCCCTACATCTTTCATGTTCATGGATGTCATAATTCATCATTAGATTATCTGCATTCTTAAATTGTTACCAAGCCACACATCATATAAATTATAATATATACACACATTGACTGAATTACTATTACACCTGGGTTTGAAACGTTAAAACTTAGTTCAAGCCATTACCACATGAATAGTTCGTCTTGTATTAGATCATAGGCAATTAGTAGTAATCTAGTTTCTAGAATTGTTAGAACTGTGATTGGAAAATTTGAAGTAAAAAACAGAAGCCAACAACTAAAACAAGTTATCTTCTTGAGAGTCAGATCTTTTGAGAGGGTCATTGCCTTTCTGCTTCCTGAGGCACATTTACTTACTTATAGTACGGCTACAGTTTCGATATTTATCACATTGAAATCTTAACGTAGGCTACTGCTTGAAGTCATTTCAGCTTAGAGTTAAGAGTTTGAGCAACTGCAAAGGCTGGTGCCTTTCTCCTTGACTTTGAGTCGAACCTTGCAGGGGAAGTTGTTGAAGTCAACAGCACTCTTCGCGCATGCCCATAGAACATCTGCGCCTTGTGCAACAAACAGAGCGCCTAGCCTAAGCACAGGATGGCCACTTCCGGTTGTGATCTCTCGGGGAAGCTGAAGTCAAGGCGCAACACTACTTGGGTATCATAGGCAAGGCCAACAACGGTCTGGTTCACTTGGCCTAAACTCAGATATTACGTAGACCTAGCCTATGGGGGTCCGCCATTGTGTTTCTCAGGAGACGCCGTGAAATTTTCGCAATAAATACCAAAAGGAGTTGTTTTGAGCGTTACTTACATGAACGGAAACATTATCTTCGATGAGGAAGCCCTCCAGGTTATGTATCACAGGATTATTTACTTTCGCAACCTTGTTTGGACTGTCACTGCCATACAAGTCCGTTCTGTGCTTCTAACTTTTCTACACTTGAATCTATATTACACCGTTGACATGTTAAACTGTACTTTAATTTATGTATGGACAGAGATATAGTTTTTGGAATCTAGACTCAATTTGCCATTTGGACTTTGTGTGTCCTAAAAGTAGTGGAGACAAGACCAAATTTAATGTTATGAAAATGTATTCTGGTAGGCTACTTATAGATCTATTAAAGTAGGAATCTAAAACTAGAGATGAATGTAGTAACCAAATTTTTTACCATCCAGTTATAAATGGTTCTATCATCATCAAAAAACCTATAGATGCTAGAGACCATTGACTTATCTTGAGCCAGCCCATAAATCTGATCACATGTCCTGAAAGGCAACAATTTTAACAAATTTAAAAACCAGCAATGTAAATTGTTAAAGTAATCTAGATCTATGATTGTAAATAAACTAGTTGTGATAACCTGATGTTAAATCCCTGAAACAACCTGAGTTCTGTAAGTGCATAGAGGGAGTCAGATGCCTGAGACCTGGAAATTATCTTTAGGTCTGAAATTAATCGCTTCAGACCAGAAAGTCTTCATGTGACTATGAAAAACAGAAAATGTTAAAGAAAAAGAATGGCTGTTGACCGGTATTGATTTTCAAGAGAGTACAGTACACTGTAGTCTGTACCAAGCTCTGAACAGTCGTGATGGTATTCAGGTAGGCCTAACTGCAAAACTGCCCAGGCCAGTAAACTTGAAGAAAAATTTAAATTACAATTTTTTAAGTGTTTTGTAATTGCATAAATGTCACTATCATTTTATTTCACCACACATGATAGTTTAGAAAGAACTCTTCAAAGTATTGTCTGCACTGGGTATTTAAGGTGCAGGCATTGAACTGAATTCAAATTTCAATAATCATGATTTCATCAGATTAGTCAACTACAGGAGTTTTACAGTCAACTCCATTGAACACAAACCTTTTGTAAACAACAAATTCTGCTGAGAATTTTTTTTCCTATGACTTACTTGACTTCTAAAGGGCCTTTCGCATCTCAGTGCTCCGACTGGGACGCCTCGGCTGCTTCTCGAATCCTCGCTGTAAGCTTGGTCCACTCGTCTCTCTGCTGTGCTATAGATCTCAGGTGCTCTAGATCGTGGCTGCTTTTCAGTTGCAAGTTGCTGTTTATGATTCGGGAAAGGTCTCGGTTGAGGACGACAGGGAGTGTTGTTAGTGGACGTCCTTTGAATTTGCTGCCTTCCGTCACGAAATATCCGCTCATTGCTTGATTAGCGGGAATTTGGCTGTCTCGTCTCAATATATGACCGAAAAGGCGCCAACGACTTTCAAGAATAAATATTGAGAGAGGGCGTTCATTGCACTTATAAATTGTACAGAGATGAATTTGTTATTTTCACGGGGTACTTGATGTTGAGTACTTTCTTTAGTTGTTTTCTATGGAACGCGTTAAGTCTTTCTTCTTGTGATTGTGTAGGTGCCCATGATCCGCAGTTATAGGTAAGAACTGACTTCACCAGCGCTTTATAGAGTTTGAGTTTTGTATTTTTTGTGATTTTGTCTCCTTTTAACCAGACGTTTTTCAGTTTTACTAGAGCTGCTGAGGAGAGTTGTTTGCGTCTTTCTATATCCTCTTGGTCTCCTATCAGGGTGCCGACCTTTTTGGTGGTTTGCCAGTTTGTCTCCCCTCTTGAAAGATTTGTAAATTCTGTCTTGTCAACGTTCACTTGCAGATTGTTACGTATTTTTCTAAAACTTAACCTACTTCTTCTATGTCTATGTCCTGAAAAGCAACGAAGTCGACGTCGTCTGCGTACGCTATCTCTCTTTTCAACACTTTTTCAAGTGGAGTCGAAGGTTTGGGCAGGACTGGTCTTACTTCTTTTAAAAGAGCGTGTTCCTATATATATTATATATTCTAGTAACAAATGATCCCTTTGCAAGAACAGTGGTTTGAATCATTTTTTTTTCTATTAGTTTTAGAATACTGTTTACTTTAATTTTAAGCAAATTTAGTGAGACAATTTTATAATTATACTGTTTATTGTTATTCATAAATATTAATTTTATTATATATATATAGAAATGTGACAACATTTTTTCCTCCTTAAAAATAAAAGTCCTATAGATAGATGTGGTATTTATAATTTCTATGCACACTTTTAAAACAGGGTTGCCACCAAGCCCCCCAATCGCCCTCCTGAGGGTTTGGCCTTCAAAAATCCCTCTAAAAGCCCTCTTTAGGAGTAAATTCCTGAAGAAGCCCTGAAATGGCCCTCCTTACTGCTTCCCATAGCCCTTAACTTTGATTTAAAAGGGTCCTTATTATGGGAAAACAACACCTTCAAACTGACAATATATTACATTTACAGCTGAATCTACTCAAAAGTAAACTTTTGGTAATAAATCTTAGAAAATTAACAAATTTGGTTTGAATAGTCTACAAACATCAAGTCTTGATACAGTCCTAGCTTTGATTCCATGATGCACCTAAAAAAGGATTAATGTAACACTGTTGTAAAATATTTTCTCTTTTTCCTTTTACTCTAAAAACTTAGTTTCGAGTCAATAGATCTTTGATAAAAATTGATTCACTGTTTAGACATTTCTACTTGATCAAAGCTTTAAACTTTACTAACTTAATTTTCTACCATTTTGCTAGTCTTTTTAACAGGAAGCTATGCCCACAGTAATGGTGTTAACAGTTAAATTTTTTTTTGTGTTCATGGAAATTTAGGAATCTATAACGTTTCTTTTACTAGTTTTAGTTGCCAGAAAGTGAAAATTAGCCTCTAATAAAGATTGGTAACTTTATACTGCATGCAAAATTACTCTGATTTCAGCTAATTCTTTCTTTTCTTTCACCTGAGATTGTCAAAACTGTGTTTCAAACTCCAAGATTATTATCTCAACCATTTAAGTCATTTTCAGCCTAGAGTCTTGAAAATTGGCACATGTATAGCAATTTATTTTGAGGAATAGCTGTCCATTTATCTTTTTTATATAAATGGAATACTTTTTTTACAATTTTTTTTTTGTCAAATTACACAATAGAACATTTCCATGCCAAAATAAAATACCTTCAAAGCCTCTTAAAGTAACTCAGTAAGGATCTTATTTAGCCATCTGTTTGTACATAAGAACATGTGAGACTGCAACTTGTGAAAAACTTGAATAAATGTTGTTAGTTTTAAAATGTTTAAGAAAATAAAAATATATTCACATTTTATTACATTTTTCCAACATGGCGGCTGTTGCCATGACAAACAGGACTATTATAAATGTAGTAATTTTTAAGTTTAGGTTGTTTTTGGCATCTGGCTCATGTTTGCATTTATAGCTTAATTTAGACTTACACTTACAGGTCAATATTTTAAAAAAATTCATTTTTTTTTATCATACACCCTTAAGTACTATGAACAATAACATATTTAAATGAAATGAATTGCCTTTATGACTACTACTGATGCTATTGCAATGTTGGTAAATTGACTGTATAGGTTTAAAAGTCTCTTCTGTAAGACTAAGAGTTTTGCAATTGAGAATGAACACAACACCTTTAATTTATAATCAAGTTCAACCTCTCCTTTTTTTCTTAAATATGTGCACAGCCATCAAAATTTATACCATTGATTTGTTGAGCTCAAAGAAGGCAATTTTCAGGTGTTCTTTATCAATAATTTGCCACATGATCTATTAACTCATGATACAGTAGTAAATCAAAGTCTGATGATTTGAGAATCTCTCAATTCTAATTTCCCTGGGTGTTTGTTACTTTATTTTTTTTCTCTTGGCCTTGTTGATGTTATTGATTGAAGTCCTTTGGCTTTTCTTATGCAGTTCAGATATCTTATTAACACTAACAGTTTTATTGTGTAGAGGCTACAGATTTTTTCACCTGTTTCCTAGTACTGAAGCATAGGCCTATCAGTTCTCCAAAGCATGTTTATAAGGCTTGTGGTTAACATACTGAGCAAGGCTGCCTTACCATAACCTTAAGTGGTCTTTTTGGCCCTTAGAATCAATGTTTGAGCATGTATTTAAGGTCAAGGTTATAGAGGGGTGTGCAGAATAACATATTTACTGATTTTCTGGGTATATAGTGGAACCCCAGTAAACAAAGACCTTGTAAAATGTTGCCAAAAGCAGG
>BMAT01009762.1:454060-471629 GCA_019649035.1 Elysia marginata | reverse complement strand
TAATTGAGGGGTTTCTCTGTAGTTTGAATCAATGTTTGTGGGTGTATTCAATGATTAGATTAAAGAAGGAAGTGTTGACAGTGATTCCTTATGTTAAGTTATATTAGTAGTTCAAATCCACTAATTTTTGTTTCCTCTCCAAAAGATTCAAAATAAAATCAGTAAGTTTCCACTGTATAATCAGAGGGACATTTTTCAAACATTTTTGGAAGTTTAGTACAACCTTTCAAAAGTCTGAGGTGTTCACCATTGGCTTCAATGTGTAAGAACTATTACCAATTTGAAGTGGAAAAGAGGAAAAAAATTCAAATATATAGAAGCTTAACTTTTCCCAGCAAGCTATTTCTTAAAGCATGGTCATAAAATCATTCAATAAATGTTAGGGTTGATTTCATTTTCAAGAATGCATGCAAAACACACAGAACCATTCAACATCAGCTGACTTATATTCCAGTTCATAGTTCAATTTCAAGCATGCAAGCCATGCAGTTACAACTTGCCAGTTATGGTTTACTGAGAAGATCTGGTCTTTTGCATGTATCTCTTTCTCCTTTCCTCACCCCCCCCCCTTTTTTTTCCACTCCAATGTATTGTAATATTACATTTACTTCTCATTAATCATAACCACTGCTTTTAATTTAAAATTGTATTCCCCGATGTTCTCCTTTTTTATGTTTTCTTTTTTTTTTTATCTTCCACTCTATATCCATTTTGGCCTTCATAATATTAAAAATAATGTTTTATAATTATATGATTCTTCAGTTGATAAAGTGCAATCTAATATCAGCGAAATTAGTCTCTCAAGTTCATAAAAGATAATTCATTTAATTTTAAAATCAGTTTTTTAACTTTAACTTATAAATTCTTTTTAAAGCAAATTGAAAAAAAAGGTCTTTTTTTCTTAAGTTAAAGGTAGGTACGGATGAATTTTCTTTTTTCAAAAAAACCCGTTGACATTTAAGGTTGATAGATCAGAATTCTAATTCTAGTCTTCTCTTGTCTTTTGATTATAACAGTTTTTGCATTAATTTTTCAATTAAATATAACTCATGTTTTTTTTGTTTTTTTTTTTCAGATATTGACCATGAGTGGTTGACAGGACAAGCTGCATCAGATATGGCTGTGAGAAGTGATTCTCAAGTAGGCAATTTTACCCAGTTCTATGATGAAGATGTTGATGACGACAGTGATGATAACAATTTTATTATTTCTTTAGAAGACAATGGGGACGAAGATGAGTCCTATTATAATTCAGGAGGTAGGTCCTCCGATTTTCCTATTGAGCAAGTACCAGTGGAAACTGGCCAAAAATCTACTTACAGCTCTCTTTACCAACCTGACCTGGGTCTATCACATGATAAAAGTTCATCCCCCCAGAATAAATTGCATGGCGCAAGAAATGGCTGTTCAGAACAGGAAATATTAACATTTCCCACATCATGCATTTCCAAGCCCATTTCCCATGTCTCTTCTTCCAAAAAACAGACTTTCCATGATTCAATATCATTTTTGTCATCATCGCATCAAGAAAACTTTCACAATCCATTAACCAGAGAACCAAGTGACCCTATTCCCAAAGCTGGGGGCTCTGCTATCAATCACCATTCTTTTTATAACCCAAATGAACCCTGTGATTACTCTAAAAGTAAAACTGCTCATTCAAATCCAGGAAGTGGAGATAGGAGATCTGAAGCGGTGTTTCCATCAAGACGGGACAATACTTTTGTCAACACATCAATCGCAGTAACTACCACAACTAATACAGTAATAGGAAATTCCATAGAACAAAAACAAAGTCTTTCTGGTTCTTTTCTGACTACCTCTGCTGCGCCTGTGACATCTGTTCTGATAACACCAGTAGCATCACCAGTGTCTCATAATTTAAGTGGATGCCTTAACAGTAGCAGTACAAAAGCATCACCACTAATGACCAGCAGGCACTCAATTCTGAAGGCAAATGTTCCCAGATTGTCAGGTCCATTCTCTAAAAGTCCAACGATTGCATCAGTTGCACCAGTGACTGATACCACACACCTCAATGGTTGTTCTTGCATCATGTGTTTTAAAAGTGTTTTAAGCAATACTGTTTCAAAAGAGATGCAGCCAACACCAACTCTGACACAAGAAGAGGTACTGATAATAGAAAATGGATCTTTAAAAGGGCGGCAACGACCAAGAAATCATCCAAAAAAGCAAGTCTGTTCTAAGTCTTTAGAAAATGATTTTGTAAACTCAGAGGAGCCAGTAAGTTCAGTTTTGCCCAAACTGACACCATCAAGAGAGTTATCAGCAGCAGTGTCTTTTTCTCCTGGGGAATCATACAGCAAACCACCAGACACTCATCAGGTCTATGGTAGTGTAAAAAATGTCCTAAGCTTAGTTCCACCCTTGCTTCTCCACAAGTCATCAGTAAAGAGAGATGCACCTCCATCAAATGCTACTTCTGCACCATCTCTAACAGTTTCACAAGTAATAACTGCTACCCCTAGTCAAAATTTACCCTTGCAGACACTTTCCCAAACAGTACCTGTGCCTGGAGTTGTAATTGTGTCATCTGCAACAAGCAATACAACTTCAAATTCAAGCACAATCAGTTTCGCCCAGAGCAGTGGATTCTCAGCTTCCTCTTCAAGTGTTCCACTACTGTTACAAGGTTCAACGAATGGAGAGAAAATTGGGTGTCTTGTTTTACAAGCACCTGTGACCTCATTTGTTCCTTCTCAGGGTGTGGTTACCAGCTCTCTCCAAAGCTCTCAGACCAACAAAGTTTTTTTGAAGCCAAACGATTTAAACAACAGCAAACTACCAGTATCAAAACTGCAGACAGCTTTGGTGACCAGTTTTAATACCACCAATGTGACCTCTATTCCAATTAAGCCCATATATGCTGTATCGACTGAAAAAAATTCAAATAATACTGAGATTCATTCAAAACAACAAGTGCCAGCAGGCGTGTCTGTGAGTTTGCTCAATACGCCCCTCCTCCGACAAGAACTTTCCAAAAAAACAACTTTAACACCCTCAACTGGGTTAGCAAAAACGTTTCAACATGACCCAGCTAGTCAACAACTACTACCACCCTCAGGCTCTTATAAAATTGTTTACTTGAATTCAGGAGAGGTTGTACTGTGCCGAACACCTATAATTGATAAGAAAAAGATGGACATAAACTTTGAGACAAGCAAAGCAGCCACACATCCAAAGCAGAGTCAGAGCCAGACCATAGCTGGGCCTTTGACAGTTAATGGAAATGCTCATGCCCTGAATTCAGTTTTGAATAAAGCTGAGCAAATAGATTTCACTACACCAGGCAAAGTTCGTATCAAACTGGTAAATAAAAGAGATTCAGGCAAAAGTCCAACAAAAATTACAAATCTTAATTCCTTATTGATGACATCTAAAGAATCAAATGTCACATCTCAAAATCAAGAAAGTGTACCTGTCTCTAAGTCACATCCTTCTCAAGCATCAGTTGTTCCTAATAGAAACCCAACTCAAAAGTCACCCTTGCAATCACCCCAAACCCCGAATGTTACCGGTTCCACTCTGTTAAAACTAATAGACACTCATATTGAGAATCAGCAGCTGACAAGTAATGAGGCTGCTTTACTGCAACTCATCAAAGGTGCTTGCAAAGATCCAAAACTGTTGGCAGCAACTTGTAAGATTGCTCAGCAGGTTGAAGCTGCTTCACGTTCGAGGTCATCAAATGCACCCAAAGGAACTGTGGCTTCAAGTCCAAGTGTGCAAGCTGCAAAACCCCCAGCCACATCATTTGATTTCTCCATTGCGACCAAAGTGAGCCAGTCAATAGTGGCTTCTACTTCCATATCCAAAGACATCCAGTCTGGAAACACAGGCACCTTTGTTTCAATTTCCGCTCAGCATTTCCTTCAACCCAACGAATCATCCCAGCCATCCTTGCTCAGTAAATCCAGTATTGATGCTACAAAGCTGAAGTCTGTGACGACAGGTAACCAGCCTATCCCTAGTGTGGCATTCGAGCCAAGACCGGCGAGCCATTCAGGAAGCCCACACCTTCCTCAGGAAGGTTTACCTGCCTCTTATGTCGAAGATTGGGTAAACCAGAGCAAAACGTTCATGTCTAATAACAAGCTGGAAGACCTGTTCTGCCAAGAAATTAGGGAAATTGATCGCTGCATAACAAATGAGGTCTTGCCTCGTTACAAGCCAGCTGGTACGAATTTTAAGTCTCCACAAAAAAAGTCAAAAATGAAACCCAAAAGCAGTCAAAGTCTTAATTCAAGGGAGAACAACGGTTCTATCAGTGTTTTGAATAAAAATTCCGACTCTTTGTCCAATGCAGACAAGATGAACTGTGGGGAAAACCATTCACGTGCTGAATTAGCTGCAAGTAAAGGTTCAGAGAAACCCACAAAGTTTCCAACAGTTAGCAGCAAATTGAAACAGCACTCATTATTAGTACACCCCTCAAAAGGCATTAAATTAAAAATTCGCTTAGATGAAGAACTGAAGCAGCACATAGCCGCAAAAAAGGCGGCGCTTGGGAAAAAAATCTCAGAATCTCCTACTATTACTTGCAAATCGGACACAAGCATATCATTAGCTAAAAGCAGCAGTACAATTGACAAGACCAACGAATCTCTCTCTTCAGAATCTGGCAACAAATTGGTTTTGGATGATGGAGACCAAAAGGAATCAAAAAATGAAACTGCAGAGGAAATGTTTCAACGTTTCCAGGAACAGGCCCAAGAAGAAGTGTACAAAGCTCAGCTTGGTGTTGGCTGTTTAAGTCGAAGCCTTAGGCCAGCAAGAGGGACTGTGGCATTTCTAGACAAGTTACCTTACAGAGACATGGGATCCGGAGAGCGCAAGAAGAAAAAGCTTGAGGCTGACCAAATTGGTGAGAAATTGAATTCCTTTGAAAATGATGCACTGCAAGCTTCTACTGCCGGTACGGCATTAGATCCAGAAAATAGAGCTGCCAATCAAGAAAATAAAGACAAAAAGGCTAGTCTTAGTCTTATCAAGAAGAAGAGCTTATCGACGTTTGATTCTGCTAATATCACTGAAGGACTAAGTGTAAGGGATGCAGCCAACTTTTATCCAAACTTGAAAGAAGACACGAGTTTTCCATTTACGAAAAACGTTTACTGCTCAAATATTCTTGCCGGACACAAAGTTTTTGTGAAATTCAACACCTATGAAAATACGAGTTCTGGGAGATGTTTTCTGGTACCATTCTTTAATATCGGTGGCAGGCGTAAGCAGTTTGACGTAGAGGATGTCAGATACTTTAACAAGGCCATAATTGATTATGAGAAAGAAGAACGCTCTTGTGCAAGACATCTTCTGTATTTTTGTCGTGAAGGCAACAAAGCATCTTTTTTACGCAAAGAAGGAAGTTTTGGGTCCAGTCAACTCCATGAAAAAAACTACTGTAAAAAAAGTTTCACACTAGAAGGCTTCAAAGTGGCTGCAGTGAAGTCAAAATCAAGCACAGCTCAAGAGGCGTGGCAAGTGGACAATGAAGTTGATATTGAAATAGATACAGCAGAAGTTGACAACGACGTTGAAATAGACTTTGGTGAGAATTACATCATAAATAGTGAGAAGAGATTTGATGAGGCAAAAGCTGTATCTTCAAAAGAAACTGAGTTGCGTTTGTCTTCCGATGTATCACCATTTCCAAGCGTGTTATCTGATAATATTTCAATAGCCAATGCGGGGCATGGAAAAGGTGTACCAAATATACGGCCTTCAGCTGATTACGTAGGAATGCCTTCTCCAAGTGGCGCGAAAGATGCCAATAAGAATGAGCAGTTAGTAGCAAAAATAGGCAATTCATCCTCAGAAAAGCACCAAAATACTTTTGTATCTCAAGCTGTCTCACGTGAAGAACCCACAGTTTCAAATGCCCATGCTCAAGAGCATTGTTTGTTAGAGATAAAGAAAGAGAGACCAGATTATATTGAGTATGGAAATGGCTTTGCTGATTCTAGAGACACGCTCCCACCAGGGCCAGCAAATTTTTTTCAGCCGGTATTCCCTTTGATGGAGATAAAGAAAGAACCAGTGGATAATGATTTCAATGAAAATGCGTACTTGAACTCAAACGCTTGCAATGAATATATGCCAGAATATGCAAATATCCAACATTTGCAGAATGAGAGTCTCTCAGAGAACAGCAAGAATCTGTGCAACCTTGCAGGTCAGAGTGAAAAAGAAGGTGCTCATGTAGCACCATCAACAATGAGTGAGTTCAAGCACTTAAAGTCAGCAGCATCAAACTACAAAGATAACCTTCTGTCAAATAGTCATGATTCGTCTTTGTGTGATGAAACGCCATCCTCTATTCTTTGTACCGAAGTTCTCTCTTGTGATGCTGAGAAAGTCCAAGTAAGTCTGAGTGATCAACAGATAGATGTTGCACAAATCCAAGAAAACAGTTTCAGCAAGCTGCTAGACAGCAGTGCAGATAAAAATAAAGCTGAAGACCCTGCAAAATCTACAAAGAATGAAGATGCGTCAGAACCTGCTGAGATTGCGGCGGACGAATCAGAAGAGACCGTCACTGTCTCTGAAGTAATGCCTTCATCTCCAGAGTCTCCTGCACCATCCTCTACTTTAACAGAGTCAAGTGAAGTACTGTCCTCTAGTGATATGGACGACACAGATCTTGATGGTAAGTTGTCCTCTTCAGAAGCCCATTTATCGTACACCGGCACCCCTTCAGTAGATCTCCCGGCAGAACCTGAAACGAAAACTGGTGCTGGTCAGCATAAGATTACATCTCTGGTAGAATCTTTGAGACAGCGTCTTACCCAGCAGACATCAACTTTGCCCTCGTGGTTGGCCAACACAGCCCCACCTGTAGTTCACTCCAAGCTCAAAATCAGAAAAAAGAAACGGGAAAAAATTACGTCAAAGACAGGCAGTGGGAAAGATGGGAATACCATTGTCTCTCAATCCCAGAGTAGTGCTGCTCAAAATGGCCCTCAGGTGTCAAGTAACAATTCAACCTCTGTGTCTATCACTCAAGCTCTTGTATCTGGCTCCTCACATCAATCTGAAGAAGTTGAGGCTACGTCTAACATAGACATATCTCTGTCACATATCTCAGCCAATCAGGCTGAAAAAGAGAAGTCTAAATCTCCTGTCCTTCCCAAAGTGACATCTGCGGAAATTACAAGTAATACACAACCTAAATTACCAGGTAGTAAAGAGGTTTTGATGAGCAATGGTTTTTCAAAAGATAAAGGAAACAGTCTTATTGATACCACGTTTGCCTCTTCTACCGCTGTAAAGAACGTTTTCACAGAAGCCCTTCCCATAGATATACCACCAGAATATACAAACTCAGCAACTGCATCATTGTCCCTTTCTATGTCCAAAGACTTTAAAACTTCAAAAAATGAAGTGGCTGGATCCAGTTTTCACAAGCTCTCTTCAAATTCAACAGGTTTTATCCCTGATTTACAAAGTAAAGTGAAACAAGAAATCATTGATGAAGAAATAGACCCACTTTTGATTAGCTTTAGAGGTCATGGTCTCTCTACTGCAGAACAACAGAAAGTCTCCACTGATGGACAAGAAGTTGAGAATAGCTGTCTCACACTACCTACACTAGGGCAAGAAATCCAGACAACAAGTGAAATGCAACTGTCTTGTCGATCAACACCTTCTGATGTAGACATAGAGGTAGGTTGCGAAGATTTGCCTGAAGCAGCTTTGGGGTTTCAGCCTATTGTTCCAGATGTATATATAGATGTAGATAAACCAGACTCTTCTTCAGAGTCATCTTGCATGTCACCTGTGGCTACAGTTGTGGATTTTTTACATAAGAGGACCCAAGCTCTAAGCAAAACTGACCCCGAGTCAAACGCGAAATTTTTTACAACATATTTCCCAGCATCAAGCCCCAAAGCCCTGAATGCTCCTGCAGAGGGGAAGGGATCTGTGGCAAGTTACTTGGCTCAAAAATATGCTGCGGACATGTCAGCGCCTGGTTCCGGAGTGTGGCATACAATAAAAGGTCCAAGACTCCGGAGAGCAGCTTTTAAAAGACCAGCTGCCAGTGCCAGCAAGCAGGAGATTTCAGTTGCACGGGCTTCTGACAGGTTGGCTGTTGTGGAACCCATCAGCACACAAGAACTGTCTAAAAAGCCCAGTCTCAGTGAAATTTTTGGCATTCCAGTTGAAGCAAACTCAAAACCAGAAAGTGAACAACACAAGATCAAAACAGAGCCACTTGTCGAGAATGGTTCCAAAATAACCATAAAAGTTAGAGGGTCTAAAAAGCAAGTAGCTAGAAAAAAGACATCTACAAGAATAGGGAGGAAAGATGTTACAATTAGAGAGAATAGAGACCTACTAAGCCCAAAGAGTGAACCTATTGAAATAGAACCAAGCAACACTGATTTGCCTCAACAGCAAACAGACAGTGTCACGAGCCTAGCAGATGACACTTTTTCTCCCGTCCAATCTCAGGCTCAGCAGGAGGAACCACCAAAGAGCTCTCAAGCTAGTGATACTTCCAGTGTGAAAAGTAAGAAACTCACAAGGAATTCGTCTGACTTAATTCCGAAGGTGAGGCTGACTTGGCGTCAGCTTTCAAAACTTTCTGAAAAACAACAGAAGGAGAGTGATTCTGAAAAGCCAGATAAGGACAGCGAACAAAATAATCTCATTCCATGCAAGGTACTTCTCAGTCGACTTGAGTATACTGATCTTAGTTCTACTGTCTATCAAGTAAGTCCCTTTACTTTTCGAGTAATAAGGAAACCAATTACTGTGAGTCAAGAAAGTGCTTCTGTTAAGGTTGAAGCAGACGACTGTCAAGGGAAAGAAATACCAAATTCAGATCAAGCAAACAAAAGCAAGATTGGCAAGAGGAAAAAGAAAAGGGCAGGTACAGGCAAGACAAGGAAAGGTTCAACCAGACCAAAAAAAGATATTATAGACCACTTTGCATGCATGTTAGAATCTTTACGAAAGAAGGCTTTGCAGTTAGAAGAAGAAGCCATGAAGAAACAGCAGGAGGAAGAGGCAAAGGGTAATGATCATAATTTAGGAAACTTGACTGCAAATGAAACAAAAGATCAACTTGTTGTAAAGAAAGAGCCACCAGCAGAGAAAAGCCTGAAGCTCAAAGAAGACTCAATAAATTTGGTTGATGCTCATGACATTGACAAGGGAACAGATTTTCATGAATTTGCTAATAGTAATAATAATTCAAGTCAGCAAAGCAGCCTGAGTATAGATCATGCAGCAAAACAAGAAAATGCAGGAGAGGTGAACAATATATCTCTAACAATAAAGAGTGATAAGAATGTTCCTCAGTCAGAGGAAATGCCTTTACAAGACGAAAACCAATGTGCAATTAAGGTGGCTGTTACGGGAACATGTGAAATAACAGCAGAAAGCAACCAGAACCAAGATACAGCAGCTCATGAAGAAAACATCGCTGTGTCGTCCACTTTATCATCCAACACCAAATCAGATAATACATCCTTAGAAAACAACCTGGATACAAATTCTACAAGGTCTGAAGATAATATGAAAGAGCAGTCTGCATCCAACATGAAAAGAGACAATAAAACAATGGAGAACAATCTGATGGTGTATGAGGCAGGGCCTGAAGAAGACATAATCAAGCAGACTGAATCAGACAGACCAGCTGAAAATTTGAAAGAAAGTAATCTGGTAGAGGATGAGACAGTGGGTGAAGAAAACTTAGTCGCGCAGCCAGTCTTAACTGAGAGGTTAACAATGGAAAGCAACCCATCAAATTCCATCTATCTGAATGAGAGTTTGGGAAGTGAGAACAGTGATTGTAAAGTAAGTGAAACTATACTAATAGAGAATAAACTTAACTGTTCTCAAACAGATATACCTCTCAATGAAAAACATTCAGCGGAAGTGACTGCTAAAAATCTTGTAGATGTCTCTGAGAAAACAATGGGTGAATTACCAGAAATAGAAGCTAGCCCTGTGATTCAACCTATGTTGGTTGAAACCAACACAAGCTTGAAAGCCCTGAAACCTGTTGAAATAAATAAAGAGGCATTGGAAAAGACAGAACAGACTGACTATCACATTACAGAAAGAGAAGATGGTTTGAAGAAAGTTGACCATGATTTTGGTGAAGATGCCGTGAGTGATTTTGAACAAGATGCCTCAATGGACTGGGAGGAGCCGCGTGCTCTGATTATTCATCTCCCAGAAGATGAAATAGGTGTGGAGAAAGGAGCTGAAGTTGAAGATACTTTATCTATTTTGGAGCAAACCATTGAACAAAACGAAGATCATGCTTCAAAGAAAACCACTGTTATTGAAGCGATAAATCCTATGTCTGCAAAAGAAGTAGGGGGCCAGGAGGAGAGACTTGATCCTCATCACAATCAAGATTTGTCAAATAACGAAAGATTCCCAGGCTTGAAATGTAATGACCACCTAGGTAATAACCATATCTCTGATCCGAAAGCCGATAGAGAACACACTGGACTCAATGTTTCACCTACTCAAGATTATGAAAATAGGAATGCAAAGAAGGACCATTTGGCATGTTCAGAAAGAAGTTCCCTTTCCTTTCCCAAGACAGATGTTGTGTTGAGCAGTGTTGTTGATGAAGACCTTGCAGCCTGTTTGGTTGAGAAGTCATCTAAGAAGGAAGAACTTGTTATGTTTGAACACCCTGACGATCTTGACGGAGATGATATGGGTATCATACCACAAGATGAAGTTGAGAGGCTTCTAGGGCTGTGTGATGAAGACTCTGGGCCAGTTGTTTTGCCAGGGTTAGGACCTGTACCTAGTTTTGATACAGCAGCAAATGGTGCCACTGAGGGACAGTTTCTGAATGTACAGATTGAGGGGGGGAGTTCAAACAAAGGTGTCTTTGTTAGCTCTTCATCTAAGCTTACAACAGTTGCTGAAAATGCAATGAAACCAAAAAGTTGCGATAATGTGCAGAAAGAGGAAGCTCAATCAGGCCAGAAACCAGCAAGCCCCATGCAAGGATCATCTAGTCATGCCTACCGTCTGCCAAGTCAAACAACAGTGCTGAGTGAAAGCAACACTTCCGGTCAGCATATCTCAAGTAAACCTAAAGATGATTGTATTGACAAGGCAAGTGAATCACAAGGCACAAGTGGGAGTCTGAGACATACTGAAAATGACAAACCAAAACCAACTCTGCCATTGCAGTTGCCTAAATTAAATTTGAAGCTGGATACCAAAGCTTTGGCTGCATTTCACAAGGCAAAATCTGCTTTTCTGAAAAAGAAAAATCCTATTCAGAGCAGAAATCTAAGAAGCACTGCAAATTCTGAGCCCAGTGTTAACACTGCTAGTTCCAAGGACTCTCAATTCCAGCAAGATATGGCGTTCTATATGCGCTCTACTAGAATGAAAATGACAAGTGAGGCTAGATCAGGAAACTTAAACAGCAGTTGTGTGGCAACCGAACAAGAGCATCAGAAAACTAGACTTTACCCAGGGCCAAGTAAGACTTCTCTAAATACAACAGCAACTGTGATACAAAACTTTGGAAAGCCTTTAGATTCAATCGTTGAAAGAACAGTTCCTGGACACAAATCCAATTTAACCAGTCCTATTCCTCAGTCAAATTCAATAATTAAGCCTACTCCAGAAGATGGTCTGGTTGCTATAAATTCTGATGAATCTACAAGAAAACGCAGAGTGGAGGATCATTCTGACTTGGATTCATCCGGTCCTTCCAAAGTGAAAAAGATTGAAAGCATCTTTGATGACATAGACATATTTAAAGAGCCGTTATCAAAGAAGCCAAGCCAGCCTATTCTTGCCAAGAGCAACAAACCCAATACACATGTCAGTGAAATTTTGAAAAAAACCAAAGGAATTGACATTTCAAAGTTGAAAATGAAATTAAACCCAGTACTGTCTAAAAGTGGATCTGTCCCTGCCTCGCAGAACTCAGTAGACTTGAAGCCAAATGAAGATCAAAGAAATATATCAGCAAGGGGAGATCAAGCCCCTTCAAAAAAATCCAAGATAGTTTTATCCAACACTTGTCCTTTGACCTCAAGCAGCAACCCTCCAAAAGTAGAGGAATCCAGTTCATCCAATGGGAAAAGTAAACCAATTAGCACTTCAGCTGAAGATAGGCCTCAAACAACTTCAGATACTTCTGATAAAAATTCAAACTTGAAACCACTTCCCAACCTCAACACTGCTAAATTGTGCAACCTTCTAAAGAATATCCAGAAGCGTCCTGTGGATGTAAAGTCCTCTTCAGAGACAGAAAAGGAGACAGAATCCCAAAGTACTTCTACAGCAGATAACTTCCCTGCAGAAAAATTACAGAAAGGGAGCAAGAGAAACAGTAAATTGGGACCCAAGGAAAGCCAACCTTCTCCGAAAGGTATTGACTTAAGAAATCCTACTTCTGCCTCAGAAAAACGTTTGGCAAGAGGGCCTACAGGAAAACGACTGATCATGAAAAGAACAGCAGAGGAAGCTGAAGAAAAATCAGAACGCTCATTTTTTGACTGTCTTTCTACAGACCAGACAGAAATCTGGGAAGAATCAAAACATGGTTGAAAAGCTTTAATCGATTAGTTGAAAGATATAACATGCAATTTTATTTTTATTTAGGGTAAGCCACTTAAGTAAAGTCCAGTGAAATCTGTATAAAATCAACACCCTTAGACACAAAAAAATGTGTTGACTCTAACTTAAATAAAATTTGCCTTTAACCAGTGCAAAAATATAAAGAAATATAAAATCAGAAGGCCAAAAAGAGTTGACTTTAACTTAAGCGTGAGTTTCCCTTAAACTAATCTCTTGACTAAAAGTGGATACTCTATTAAAGTATAAGTTAGATTTAGGTAAAACGTATTAATTATTATTCATGTATACATGGTAGAATCAATTTCATGGTGAATTTCTGTTTAAAACTTTGTCTGCGATTAATGCTTTTAAGTTTTTATCTTTAGTTTTTTTGTATTCATTTCTATGTTTTTGTAATAAATGTTTTGTTATGTATATTTTTAGTATCGTACAATTGTTGCCATCAATCAAGTCAATTCGAATAAATTTACATTATGTTATCAAGTTGGGGATGGAACTTTATATGAATTAATAATATGGACACCTGAGAATGAGAGAAGAGATCTGTTTGTGTTAAAAATGCCAATTGGATGGTTGAAATTGGGTTTGCCTATTCTCAGCCTTGTCCATCATTCTGACTGAGTGCGCTGTAATGTAGAGACCTCTAATTTAAAGTCTGATATTTCAAAATTTTCACAATTTGAGGATTTCTAAGTGTGAGGTTTTTATTTCCTCTTTGGTTGTGTTGGATCTGATCTCACATTTCAATTCTATCATAGTACATATTAATATAAAGCAGTCTATAGAAAGTTTTTCTACTGACCTCTACAAATCATTGCAGATTTAGTTAAAATAAACTATCTATGCACAGAGTTGCCACCCCACAACCCACAAATATGTGTCTGTGGTCCTTGAAATCATTTTATTTTTGCGTGTCTGGAAGGATAGAGTGCAAAAGGAAGGTGTCAACAGTACCGTAGTAGCAGATTAAAATCATGGCTCACTATATCATATGAACCTGATCCTTTAAGTACAATTCAAATCCTTTTAATACAGAATTTCTATCATCTCCGAAGAGATTTTAATAATGAGATTGCCACTGTACATCTCTAATTTCACAATACATGTATCATAACTCAAGCTTACCTATTGTTCAGTTTGCCTTTGACTGGTGTCCAAAAAGTTGTTTTTTTTTTCTCACTTATTAGAGCCATGGTTCTTTTTTTTTGTTCATTTTTATAAATATTGTATTTTTTGTTTGAGTTTTAACTTTCACAAGTCTGAAAGGTAATTAGTCCCCCTGATTTTGCAGTTTCCTTTTTTTTTTTAACTTTTTTTAAAATGTATATATTCTTCCTGCTTTCTGCATACAAGTAAGTTAAAGATTGTATTGAATTTGAATATTTTTTTTATTTATCAGCCATTATCTTCTGCTGCTTGTGCTAGCTTGGTACATGTATAATTTTTCAAAGCTATTTTGTAATATGGGGTACACAAATATATTTTTAACCACATCAAATTATACAGCTGCCAAATTTGATTGCTATCACAGTTTTCCTTAGTGGCCCACACCAATTTAGGCAGTTTTCATGATTTCAAATGTGGCTTAACTGTAACACAAAGTTTTCATCAAATGTTGGTTCATGTATCAGGCTTCCAAAAGTTTTTAAGAAGAAGAGTGTTGGTATTGGTGATTTATGTACATGTAATAATTAATAGCAATGAGCATAAAAAAGCTATGATGGGACTGGGAGATCATCACAGTTTATATTGGTCGATACCCAACTAATTTTCTTTCCACCCAAGTGATCACAATTATTTACATGTACTGTAGTCTACAATGTGCACCCCTAATTTTATATCAACATTGCTCATTTTCAACATTTCTCCATCATCTCATAAGTCATATATCGACACACCAATGTTTTAGAAACAGTCATAAAAGCGAAAAACCCGCTAGTTTTCCCCCTGCTCAAAAGACCAACCACCCACCCCTTTGCCCCAGATTAATCAGAAGAACTACGGGCAAGAACATCGTGCATGCAGTCACATTATATATATACTTGTATTTGTATATATATAATGTATCTGTGCCGATATCAAAAGCGTTTGCGAGAAAAGATGGTTCCTTTGTTAGCCATTTGCTGTATGGCACTATGTGTGCCCCATCGCCTATGGGCATTGCAAGAGAGATGAGCCTGTTGATGCTAGTGTAATAAAGAAGAGAGGTAGCGCATTCATTGGGAAACAGTTAGTGCTGGTCAGTGCAAGTAAACTGACGTTATGGCTACAGTACAACTACGCTTCTAACTCTAAGGGCTATTATCACCGAGTGAATTGGGAGAGACTAGATCTACAGATTAAATTTACGGGAGGGGATGTTGATTATGTGTGTCTTAAATTAATGCAAATAGCATGCTGTTACCAGCCTCTTTTTAAGGCAGGGGAGGGGGTAAGTTACTTTAAAAAGGGCTTTATAACATGTAATAGGTTTCTTATATAACAGTCTCTTTCATAGACATTGACAAAAATAATATGGAACATCATATGTGTATGTCCATTTATTAGGTTTGTACTTTGTGTTAGAATTTTTTTTTCGTTTGTATCTCTTTTTTATTGCATACGAGGTATAATACTTTAAAAAATATCATTGGTTTCTCATTTTAAAAGTGATCGATTAGCTCAAATAATTTTATCTTTAGGACCTAAGTAAACAAAAATCTATCTTAATAATGTATTAATTACATGTACATGTATTTCCTTTTGTAGCCCTTAAATTAAAAGTTAAGTTATGATTTTAAAGGATTCATATGCATGTACCATCAATCAAATTAAAATGAACGATAAGCTGTATCTTTGTATGCTACAATATTTGGGGCTCTCTTCTAACCAGCAAGGCGTTTTATTTTTACTTTTAAAATTTAATATTTTGTGTCGGCATGCGTGACCATCAGGGTTCTCAGATAAAGCCTGTACTAAAATGTTGAAAACTTCATGGTTTTATTGCCATGGGATTGGCTGCATCATGGGAAATTAAGTGCCTTGTCTTTCAATTATTCTAAAAATTCTAACAACTTGGATGAGATCTTAATGGCAACTGGAAATTTATCTTAGTTTCACCAAGAAAGTATACAAATGTATCTTGTAGACCCTATAAATGGATTGAGAATGCTTGGTTGTTCTTCAATGTTGAATTTTCATTCTTTGTATTGCGATTGTAATTTTTGCCCTTCTTAAATGTTTGTGTTTTATGTGAAATTTGATTATTTTTACCCTTGTTTTGTAATTCTGTATGTATGTATAATGTAGTGGAATCCTGATAAAGTCAGCACCAAATGAAAGTTGACCAGTAGGAGATGGTGTTACAGTACCTAAGTTTTAGCAGATTCTTATGTATTGTAGGCTACTATTATAAAGACAGAAAAAAGAAGGCTTTTGTAAGCCTATACATCTTTCTTATCTCGTTTTAAAATCATTTCAGATTATTCATAATCATAAGTCATTTTCAGTCTGTAACTGATTGTGATAAATAAATGTTGGTCACCCAATGTTGAGATGATTTCTTTCGGTTTTTTTTCTTTCCATTCTGTAAGTGTAACTTGTAAGTAAGTTAGTGTACATAAAAAAGTCATTTGGAGAAAAGATATATCATATAGGCTATGCACAAATGATTTTTTTTCTTTCTATTCACTATATATTTTCTTGGATGATGTTTGCCAGTGCTTTATATTATCACTCAGTATTGTTAAGCAGTATCAACTATCATGCATACTGGGGAAATACCTGTACTCGGAAACATAATGTAGAACAGTACTGTAAATGAGTTTGACCAATCACAAACTTACAAATGTTTGTACATGTACATATAATGTCCATGTCTTGTTTAATACCATTTTGAGCCCTTGCCTGTACAAACTCATTAAAACTTTCATGTAAACTTCTCAGGTCAAGATCTCGTAAATTTATCATGCTTACTTGTTTAATCGTTAATCTGTTATTGAATGTCATCCAAAATGAAGATGATCAAATGAATATATATATATATATGATATGAACCCAGTTGGTTTGTCTTCGGTTATTTGTTATTTGAAAAAAATAACTGTTCATGTTATAAGCTGTAAGTAAAAATGTACTGTTACATCAACATGTAATGTACCATTATACGGTACATGTCTTTGTCTTCCTTGTCTTTGTTTTTGTTTGTGGGTTTTCCATCATTTCATTTTCAATTTTCTTATTTTATCATTCATTAGATCTCATTTTTGAAAGGAACTAAGGGTAGAGACATAGGGGTAAACTATATTATGCTGTACTTACAGTTGTACATGTATCATGTTGTACCTATTTACAATACAGTGGAATTTGCTTAAGATAAACTAGGTTTTTGGTCACTTTCCTTTTTTTTTACTTTGTAATGATACTGTTTTATATAAACTTTGGATAAAATAAACTTTTTATTTGTGCCCAGAGATGTTTATCTTAAGAGGATTCCACTATATCGTATTTGATGTGATTTTAGATTTTAGGTTATAAGTCTTACTGTAGATCTTTATCTTAATAATTATACAGAATAAGGGGTACATGTATGTTATTTCTTTCACCTTTTTTCAGGAGCACCAGTAGGCCTACCTATTTCGGCGTGCATTAGGGCGACAACATAGAGAATAATTTTCAAAGCCGTTCGCTAACGGCCGCGTAGGCGCGCTGCCCGAGGCAATGAAAATTGAAAAAACCTTGTTATATGAAAACCGTTGCGGCACACATAGACAAAGCTGTCGTTCCGCGCGCGGCAGCGAGGAGTGGCGCCGTCGCTTTTTTCAGAATCCAAACCACATTCTTTTCAAGGCCGTCGCCGCCGGTTGTGACCTAATTGAACACCTGCTCGGCTATAGGACGGTACTGCATTCCAGAAATTCCAGTTTCTGTTTTGATTTCGCAAGTTGACTGCTTTTGCTATATGAACATTGACGAGCTGATTTCATCTGTTTTCATA
>BMAT01009762.1:431092-451777 GCA_019649035.1 Elysia marginata | reverse complement strand
TCTCTCTCTCTCTCTCTCTCTCTCTCTTTTCCTTTTTCAAAAGTTATGCAAACATTTTGCAAGGCATGGTCTGCACGTAAAAATTTTAATGATGCTCTTATGATTTTTATTCACAATTCAACGTGTAAGATCTAGGCTACATATAGAGGTATGAGTATGAGTGACAAACTGACCTTAATTTTGTTATCGGTACCTCATCGCTTCCACGCTGAAAGTGAAATACACAAGGCTAACGGTCTGTTCGAAGGAGCATTTCATTTATCATCATGCAATCATAATGACTACAAAGGCCTAACTGGATCCACCTCGAGCATAATGTTAAAAATGTCATTGAAAAGAAGAAAGAAGATTAGGAAGAAGGTGAAGAATAGAAGGAAGCAAAAAAAAAAAAAAAGAAGTAGAAAGAGAACAAATTTGCAGAAAAGAGGAAGGCGTAGTACATGTACATCACTTGTTGAAGTAGTACTGTAGTAAGTAGTATTACTACTATTACTAGTAATACTCTACTGTAAAAAGTAGTACTAGTAGTAGTAGATCTAGTACATGTACTCTACAGTAAAAAGTAATACTAGTAATAGTACTAAATGTACTATTAATACATGTACATGTGTACATGTAATATTTGTAGAAGTAACTACATGTAGTAGTACATGTAGTGGTAGTTGTAGTACATTGTGTACTAGTAGTGGTAGGCTACTGATACAGTGGTACTGTTAGGCCTACACGTACCGGTAGTCAATTTAAGTAATAGCTGCTGCAGCAAAAGTACATGTAGTTAGTAGCCTACACGTAGCACATGTTCCAGTAGAAACGGAAGGAGAGGAATAAGAATACATTTGTATTATTTTATTAATCAGATCAAGGAAGCTGAGAGTTAGCTAAGCAATACGAAAGGTTAACAATATTGCCGAAATTTGCGTTTAACTAATTTTTATCAAATATAAGTTTTATGGTACCGTAAAAGGCCTGGGTCACCCCATTAGTTTTAATGATGAATTAAGCTGGTCGTTCTTATTAAACCTCCGAAATCACACATGGAAACAAAAAGAAAGTTTAAAAGGGTGTAATCCTTTCATTTTCAATGGCCTTATTCACCCGACTAATACTAATAATAGCGTCACTTTTTTATAGGTGAAAAAATAGACTGGCCTTAGTTAGGCCTACCCCATGTGACGGTGACAAAAGCTACCTCATAAAATTAGACATGTCGCGTTGAAATATTAACATTTTGAGTCCCTATTCACAAATGTTGTCTATTTTAATGGAGCCCATAATATCATACTTCAAAAATGCTAAAAAAAAAAAAAATGATTTGAGATGCATTAACATGTTGCCCAAAAAGTGGCACAAATCACCCTAGCTGACGGTTATGAAAACGATGGTTGTTAACTTATGCTGAATTATGAATAGAGCAACAAAACAGGTATTGTAATAGAGGCCTAACTGTATGGTGAATTTCATTTTCAAGAGCCTAACGTCTTTCATTTACAATTACAGATTACCAGGGAGGGAAACTTCTTTTTGGGATGGACCTCATAATTGTTTTATTTTTGGCATGTTGAAGATCTAGTTGTATACATTTTTGAGCTTTTTCAAGAGCAAAATATTTGCTTTATAAATTATGCTGTGTGTTCTTAAAAACGTGTTAAATTTGCTTATGAAATATAAAAACCGCGAAATCGCTTGGCCTCTAGGAACTGTTTAAGCAGACGTAATGCAACCACCGATCAATTACATTGTATTTGATTCTATCAAAAGTTTCCCTTGACTTGATATATAATAGAGAATCCTATTCTACCTCATGCATTGAGTTAAGTTACAAGAAATCTGTATAATCTTTTCTTTCTTGACACCTCTCTTTGTCTAGTTCTCTGTCTTTCTCCCCCACCCCACCCCTTTCCTATCTCTTCGCTCTGCCAGTCTCTTCCTCACTCTCTTCGTATCTCTTTTACACATTTCTTACTTTGACGAAGATATTTACATCTCGAGCCTAAAATATTAAAGCTAAATAAGTACAGTAGTATCCGGTTAAACACACGGCACTTGGGAGACCCAAATAGCGTGCGTTTAGGAGATGCGTGCACTTATGAGAAGTAGTAAAAAGGGGGGGAGGGGAGGCGTGATCGGGACGAGAAGAAAGCCAATCACACAATGCTACACAGGCCAAGGGCTAGCCTACAGCCCTCCCTGTCAGTGTCACTGTCACTCAGTAGATTACAGTACGGGCGGGCGAGGTGTTGGCATCATCTGATTTGTTCATCCACGCCCCTCAGATCTTTGTCCACCTTTTACCCTCTCTCTCTTCACACTCCTGCCTCCAAGTCTTACCCTTCACACAACATGCGTGGGTAGATAGACCTGCGTTTTTAACAAAGAAGGTGCGAATTTATGTGGACTGATGCTGGCCTATACCTCAAAACGAGCTAACTGGCTATCACTCGCATCCTAGAGGTTGTCTGGTCCACTTAAAAGGTAACCTTTCCCGATTTCATAGCGTGCGTTTAGCCGATATAACGTGCGTTTAGGGTATACTGATTATATAGAAATAAATCGGTCATAGCGATTTGGCGTTAGTTTAACCGTAGCGTGCATTTAACTGGAGTGCGTTTAACCGGATTCTACTGCAGTATGTTCCGCGCAAAAAAAAAATTAGATTGTAGTAAAGAGGCATCGGGTACTCCCCTTCTGCTTAGATATTAATGTTCTCTTTAAATATGGAAATGTTCCACTATCCTTGTTAATAATTCTCTCAATTGTAGGGTTTAGTTCATCATCCTTCCTCAATCCAAAAAGACCGAAGCCGAAAAATATATTGAACTTGGGCACTCGTAATGAAAAGGCGGATAACTCAAAAAAATAGCTTATTTATCCATGTCCCAAACGTTAAATCTTGATCATCTGCCCTTACATTTCCAGGGAGTACAGGGTTACCGATTGAAATTTAAATCAACCGGTGCAGAAAAAATAGTTTAAAACTAAACGTGTCAAAAACTAAAGAATTGGCTTTCGAACGGGCGAGGTGCCACCACCCCCATTGGTTATAGGAGGGGACACAGTTGAACGAGTTTACTCATTCAAATTCTTGGGCTCCATTATGTCTAGAGCATTAAGCTGTGAATAAAATAGCAACAATATAATTATTCGAAAAGGCCAGGCAGCGTATGTTCTTTTTAGGATAGAAAGACACACAGAGAAAGAGATATATATACTCTATGGAGAGAGAGAGAAGAGAGAGGTGCTCATGCGGCAGAAAAGTGTCTTAAACTTAAAGTAAATCAACCTGACCCCTTGTTTATAATTTGAATCCTCTTAATACGAACTTTTTGTCCGTTCCCTTGAAATTTGATCAAAGAAGTTTCCATTGTTACTGTAGTGCAAACAGGCCCTGTTAGCCAAAAGTATCAGCCATCCTGGATTTCCTCTGTGGGGTGCGTCTTCGTCAGCGGGCCGATAACGTATGGTCTCTAATCTTTAAACGTACCGTAACCGTAACGTTAAATGTGCCTAGTCATCTGCTTTGTTACTGAGTTACATGTACTTCTCTGCCTTACAAATTAACAGTTATTGCGTTAAGACAATGGAATCGGTTAGGATACATGTATTGTAGCCTATAATTTTCTGGTTGCCATAAGCCCATGACCCATTGCCAGCTTACTGATAATAATATTAACGGTACTTCTACATTGAGCAAAGATACAGGAACAATGAGTACGATTTTTTTAAAGTCCAAATACGGTAATGAAAAACTCAAGTCAATACATATTATAATATTTGTCACCCAGAAAGACGTTTTTTATTTTTTTTTGATAGACCTACAATACTTTAAAATACCGGTAATAGATTTTGCTTAAGTCTTAACGAGAAAAAAAAACTATCGTTGTTGTTTGTTAGTTAAATAACGTAGTACATGTATATAGATTTGTAATTTGTAGAGCTTGCGCCTTGTTTTAAAAAGTTCTGTGATTCACTTGCCTGATCTAAAATGGTGGTCTCACTCTTTTCAGCTAAGGAGGCCTTAGTAAATTATATATTATATGATTGATGGCTATGCTTTCACAGTTGATTCGAACTCAAAATATTATAAACTTAAAAGTTCAAAGTACAGCTTTGGTGTCGAAAACTAAGTAAAACTGAGTCCTCACAATTACTTTCAAATTAGTTCAGATGGAAATGTCCTTTCCCGTTCTTCGCCAACAAACAGGACTTGGGCCTGCAAAAATACGGATACGATTCACTGACAAAATTAATCTCTGTTTAGATTTGACTTTAGTTTGATGAGTATACTTTTCCTGAAGGCACAGGGATGCACCTATGCCTACATGTGTCATGCACATAATGCATACACAACATTTATCTAAACACGGTAGGCCTAATAGATTCTTTAGAACGCCTAAATAGTATGATACTACAAACTTGAGTCAATCTGCCTGGCTTTTTCAAGTCTCAATGCGTGCCGTTAAGCACGAGATCTTTTTCTAATTATTTTTCATCGTTGTCCCTTTTCTTCCTGCCCATGTCTCGTAAGTCTTGTTTCAGTCGACTTAACTCTGTCTGCTGGCTCGAGTTCCTGCTCTCATTTATATGGAGGCGGGTATGAAAATTAACCTTGAACATATAATGTATGTTTTACATTGTTCCCTGATGTTAACACGAATCGCTGCTGTCTCGTCTTAGTTTTACAAGCTATTATCCCGCTTATCGAGTTCAGCAAGAAGCTCTTTTGTAAGCCTGGTAAGCTGCCTCAGCTTGTCAGCTCGGGAGAGATCGTTGCTTCCTTCTACGGTTTCCATCTTTGAGTTTGACGCGCCTTGCAAGACCCGCTTGCGAACATCTCGCCCTCCATGAGCGTGCAGCAAGTTCCACAGCGTCTCGGCCAACTCCTCTCTCTTTCCTTCTCTGTCATTTTTTCTTTGGAACTTATTCGTCTCTTCGATTAAATTTAAACTTTTCGGTCCGTCTTGCGCCCTTTTAACTTTGACCCCGTGGGACAGTTCGACCTCTCGCTTTTTTATCTCAGCCATATCCTGCGATGATGGATGGTAGGCTGACTGTTTCCGGTCTCTGAACAAGCTAGTACGGTCGTGACGTGTTCCATGCGTGCCGTAAAGGGCGAGACTCCACTCCTTGACGTAGCCGACTATATCTTCTCTGGATTCTTCTCCATCGCTATCCCTTTTCTTCCTGTCCAGGTCTTTTAGGGCTTGTTTCAGTCGACCTAGTTTGTCTGTTGGCTCGAATTCCCGCTCTGGTCTGTTTGGAGAAACAATACATGATTGAATTGTGTAGGCCCACATGATATTGTATTCGCATACAGTGTAACTAACAATAACACGACCAGATCACACATGAAGATTTATCGTATCACTATGCACGTTACTTATATTCAACTGTATTAAATTTTGGCCTGCTTTGCTGAATTAAGCTGTTTTGTTTTCATATCAAACTCTACTCTAAAGGGGATTACGTTCGTGTGAGCAAAAATGCTGTTGAGACGTTAGTTTTCAAAGAGGCATATTTTTATATACAGAAAGCAAAGCCAGCTATTTGTAAAAGCTAAAGAGCTTTACATGAGCCAGATTCAAAGACTTAAGGTTGAAAACTAATGAAATGGTTGAGAAAATAATATTGGAAACACAACTTTGAGAAAAACGCAAAAAAAAATTTAAAAAAATTAGCTGAAAAAAAGAGAAATTTCACATGCTTAAAAGTAAATTTTAGGCTGAATACACTTCAGATTCCCCGAAAGAAGATTCAAGTATGTTGAACTAACATGTTCAAACTGTACATTTAAAAGATTAAAATCTGAAAATCGCTTTTTTTAAAGGATGAAATCAACTGAATTGACCCTCTTATCCCATTAAGAAATAGAGAGACGCGGCGTACCTTTTTCTTTTCTGGGGTACATGGTGGACTTCTAGGGTCCATTTCCCCCGCGGGCTCTCGTCCCAGCTGTGAACGGTCATAAAGATAAAGCCCCAATCCCCCGAGTGGTCATCCAAAGGGCGCGGCGACAGCAGCACAGATCTGGATAGAGAGAACCAAGGAATAGCATTTGGCCTAGTACATGTACATGTATTACATAGTCCAGCCTCGGATATATAAATTATTTCGAATCCCGTGAAAACCAAATTTAATTCGAGTTATCCGAAATTTGAATAGTTAGTACATATTGGAAAAGAAAAAGAAAAACAGCATCCGAAAAAAAGCAAATATTTGAATTAGTTACGTTCGAACTACATGTAATTGGACTCGGCTCTGATTGTCTCGGTATTTTTTACTCAGTGATGATTATGTGGTGATCTCTACATATTAGACACCAGCCCAGCTTACATTAGAATTTATTTTTCTTTTCTGATGAGCCAGTAGGCCTTAAAACCACTGCTAATTTTCTTCCAGAGCACCTATTAGTCTGTCATTTAGATCTTGATTACTGAGCCAGAGGCCTACGCGTGCTAAGGCTAGGTTTATTGGTTCTGACATAAATCAACGTCACAACTTGGGAAACACAATCTCTTCCGCATTTCTACTTGCAGATTATGCATTTCTCTGTGTGGCTCGATGGGAAAAAATATTACGCAGCTTTACAACAAGTAAAAAACGCTCATAGACCACGCAATTCCGCACCAATAGGTAGATTTGGGTGAGGTCTATTAATGGATCATTAAACGATGGTTATCCCTTTTTTAATTTGTCTTGATTGTTTGCTTCTGCTTTCAGATGGTGACAACTCCTTGCTAAAGGGTGTAGCCCTGGTAAGACATGTATCTTTTCATCGGACACAATTTTCTTTAAGTCTTTGTGCCAGAAACCACACTTGACTTTCGTAACTTTGGCCTACTGGTCTTGTGAAAGGATCTACATGTCTGCCGTGGATGAACCAAGTGCAGTATCCCTTGTATGGTTTACACTGCAGATACTGCACTTGGTTTGTCCCGGGCATATATGTATGGGACTGTTTCTGTACTGACCTCTTTTGTGTGTAAAATTCAGAAGGTGGGCTCACCAGCGAACTCTTCTGTTGGCGAGGTAGTTTATCCAAATAACTTCACTACAAAACCTAACCTTTTCACATCGTGCCTTCCCACATGCCGGGTTTCCCTGCAAACGCTTTATGTCTATTGTGGATATTTCCTCTAGACGCAGTGTTTTGTAGTATTTTTAAAAATTCATATAAAATCTAAATTTTGGTTTATATGGTATATTTTGGTATCAATGGAAAGCTCTTTTCTTATATTTCAAAATGCTACATGATTTTAAAAAATGCGTATTATGTGTTAGTTACCATAGCAACCAAAACAAGATGGCTGACACAAGTAAAACAAAAAAGTACAAAAAATGAAGTTTACATCTTTATTTCAACAATATTTTTACTTTTTTGACAGAATTCTTTCAAAAAATCGAACAGTATAGACACAATGCCAAATTTGAAAAGAAAATGGAAGCAATTGATAAAAAAAGGGTGACGGGGTAGCTATAGATCTACTGCTTTCGTCGCTTGTCATCTTCTAGACCACTATCTAAATCGCCTTCTAATATTTCTTCTCCGTCATCCTCATCATCGGAACCAGCTGTGAAAATTGTATCTCTGGTAAACAAATCTACGATGTCTCGCCGCCATTGTTGTTGACGAGTGTGGCTACTCTGACCTAAGGTCACGGGCGAGACGAGCTCATAACACACTTTTGTACTATTATTTTTTTTTTATTTTTTCGACATACAAAGTTCTATATTGTAAAAAAATGGGTTCGGAACATGTTCGGAACTAGTTTTATGTTATTTCTACGTATTTTTTTTTTGTCAAGATTTAGCGATCATGAGTCACAGTGTCTTATGAAAGGATGCGGTGACAGGGGATGAGCGGCGTGATGTGTACGCCACTGGACGGTAAGTTTTACCCCCGCGCAGGGTGTGTGCGCGCTGGCTGGAACTGTTGTGACACAGCCCGCTCAGCTATTGTGCGGGGTGATGTGAAAAGGCTAAGCCTGAAAACTCACCATTGTCCAAGGGGAACTACTATAAAAGAATTTTTACAAGTTCATGGAACAGTCCCATTGCAACCAGTCAAAACGAGTCTTAAGTAGAAATTTTGAAGTATTAAGGTATTACTGTCACAGAAGAGCTTTATTTCTCGTCTTTTTAATACACCAAACAGAAAAAACCCACCTACCATACTTTTGTGCGAAGTTATAACCGTTTGAAGACACCTCAAAATTAGGCCGTGCGATTGAAGACTCGTTTGGATAGAATGCGAGATATGTATATTATTTTTAACTTCTAAAATTTGAATCTTAAGACAGCGATGGTGTCATTACTGTTATTGATACCAACCGTGTGCCAGCCGGAGAAACAAGAGAAATAGAAGTCTCTCCTCTCATTTCAGAGGACATCTTGATGAAGACCTGCACGTGCTCTAGCCTGTCGATGGTGTTGGATTGAGCAGGCGAGGCGCCAATGTCACTGTTCAGACACCCATCTGACATTATCGATTCAGATACCTTGCCTTTGTATTTTAGAGGTCTGAAAATTGATAAAAGGGGAGGTAAACATAAGAATGGTGTAGCCAGTACCAAGGTGACCTATCTTTTAGTGGTACTGTGGGTAATAGTTTTTTACGGTGTATTGGACATTATGCTAACATAATTTTTGTAATAATACTAGGCCTACAGGGACGGATACATCAACATTGTATACTAATTGCTATGGTAGAACGTTTATAATTCTTGTACTAAAATGTCGTACATATTTATGCAATTTTTCTAAGACATTGAGCACTACGCGTGTTTTGTTTTAGTTTTAAAGAACGTTTGTGCAGCTATTGCTATGGCCCCAGTGTGAATAATTTACGACTGAGTTCAGTTTTGGAGTGGCAGGTGGCAGCAGCATAATACCTGAAGTGACTATTTATATTTATCGTAGTTACACAATGCAGCATGGTAATCTGCATTGCCATTGGTTGTGTTGGCGGCTCAGTCTATTTTGCAAATTTATGCTTTCGCAGCGAATTTCTTAGCTGAATAGAATTGAATTATCCAATAGAAATAAATTTTGCGCTGCAACCGTAACCTTGAATTTTATTTTTTTTTTTCGAATCTATTTCCGAAAACTAAATATACGATGTAGTTTAAACCTCGACCACATATTGCCTTGTGACTGTGATCTGACTATTGGCTCCGTAGACAAATGCCCCAGCCAAAAGAGCTTAAACTACACTTGCTAGAAACCATGCGTTATCGGCCCGATAAGGAGAACGAAGCTAATAGGGGAGGAAATCCAGGATGGCTGATGGGCTGACGGGACCCATTAGCCACTTTGGAATGAGATAAGAGCGCAAAATTAATATTCGTTCCATTTTTATAAAACTCTCTCTTTATAGTCAATTTCTTGCAGGCAAGAACGATAATTTTGTGCTCTTTTCTCGTTCCCAATTGTCTGCTGTAAGACCCACACTACTTATGAATCTTAAAACGTCATACGTTATCGTCGTCCGCGCGCAAGGTCTCTACTATTGGCAAATCGACTCGAAAAATAATTAAGTTGACCTGTAACTTTGTCTGGTGGTGTTGCACACTCTCTGGTTGGGCACGGGCTGCCAAGTCTGCGCCAGCTCCACCATACGACCACAGTCAAGCAGACCAAAACCAAACCTCGGGCTTACATGGCGACCTGCACCGTTGATTGTCCAACTGACATCTACCGAAGGGACACGACTTCCCTGGACCACTATGTGCTGGACGTCTCGCCAGGTTAGATTTGGACTGCGCGTGAAAGAATTATGTACATGTCGATGTATACATGAACCAGATAACGTTATGTGATAGACCGAACGCTGCAGAAGGAAGTGTGTTGATACATGTACTAAGGCCAGTAAACTAGCACAAGATAGATAAAGACAGTGAAGAGGTAGGGAAGAAGACGATACAGGCAACATAAATGAACTTTAGTAGAGGGAAATATAAGTTATTTGCATGTGCATTAAATTGTATAGTCATCTTTTATTTCTTATTTTAGTTGTTTTTTATGAAGGGGTGAGATTGAGGCGGTATAAGCGAGTTTTAAAATGGCGGCAGAGAAGTTTAATACACAACATACGAAACGATACATGTATTTTATAGAAGACACCAGAGGATACAAGAGTACAAGACTGAATAACATATATTGGCAGTCCAAACAAACCAGTGCGGTAAGAAAGGAATGTGTTGTTGCGCTTGGAAATAGAAATCACCCAAGTATATTTATTGTGTGGAATGGTATTTGGTTTCTAACCCGTCATGCGGGCGTTTTCACAACAAAAATAAGTGAAAGGAGTAGAAACATAATTATTGTTTTCAAAACCTCATTGATTGTAGAACAAATATAACGAAGGCAGTAAAAAGGCAAGTGGGTTCAAAACTTCAAACTGTGAGAGCCAAAACGGCATCAGCGGTACAGTATTGTAAAAATCTATATAGACATATGTTTAAACATATTTTTTTTACATTGCTAATTTGCCATCGATGGATATGATGAAAAACATCATAAACATTCAAGTTATGCAAAAGTTTTATTTTGTGGGCGCGCAACGTAACACTCACTCAAAAAACAACCATATTACTTGAAATGCAAGATTGACTTAAGCAATGTTGACCGAGTTCATAAAATGAACCACTGTCTTCCTGGGGACACTTACTTAGCCTGGAGAACATTGGCGATACAGCCGGCTGCGAGAGGCGCGGCACTGGATGTTCCTTGGAAGTTCTCGATACACCCGCCACTCATGTCCGTTGTTACCTGGTGCAAGTAGGATGCAGGAAAACTGATTAGGTCGTGTCAGTGATGGATTTCAATGATGAATGGAACATTGCAAGAAAAAGGAATGCCAATGAGAAATTGCCCTAGCCCTGTATAAGGATGGTGATGTTGGTAACCGGAAAATGGCAGTGGTTGTGGCGGTGGTAGTGGTAAAGATATTGATAATATTAAAGAAGATGGGGATGTCGATCTTGGAGTTGGTTGTTTGATAATGACGGTAGGGTGATGGTGATCACGATAATGATAACAATGATCCAGTTATGATAATGATAATGGTGATGACGATGCTGCTGCTGCTGCTGCTGTGGATGTTGGTACAGGTGATGGTGGTGACTAAGCTTATAGAATCTAGCAACATTTACATTTCAGAAGTTGAATATTAATATTAATATTAGCAATAAAAAAAGAAGAACAAGAATATGAAACAAAACGGAAGAAGAAAGCTGAATAGGCCAGACAACTCATCTTTATTCATACAGTTTCAAAAGCCGACAAAGAAAGCAGCTAAAACTCACCACTTTGAGCTTGACCTCCCCCATATCTGCCTCTTGGCCTCGATAGTCCTCGCCACCACTGGGGACAACGGCCAGAGTGGAGCTGCAGTTCTCCATGAAGAACGGACTCCGGCCCCAGTCGTTGACGGAACCGACCGAGAGAGTTTCCGGTCTAGAAACATAGCCGTCTGCACTGCAGTCGTCGCCGTACATGCCGCCGTTTCCGGTGGCCCAGACGAAGATGGAACCAAGCCCTTTACGGCCCTGTAATTTGTTAATTAAAGGAAATTTTACACAAAAGTTCTATCTTTTCAGTGGTTTAAGATACGGTATTAAGAGTGTGTTTTATGCTTTAGCTAACGCCTGCAGAAAGTTTGTGCCATGCCGCCATTACCGTTGGCCCAGAAAAAGATGGAACCAAGGCCTTTACGGCCCTGTAGTTTGTTAATTAAAGAAAATTTTATGTAAAAGTTCTATCTTTTCAGTGGTTTAAGATACGGTACTAAGAATGTGTTTGTGCTTCAGCTAACTCTTGTAGAAAGTTTGTGCCATGCCGTCATTACTTTTGGCCCAGAAAAAGATGGAACCAAGCCCTTAATGACCCTGTGATTTGTTAATTTAGGCATTTGTATACGTATACAGAAGTTCTCTTTACAGAGTGTTTTTAGGTACGGTACCCGGTACTAAGAAATGTCTTTGGTCATTATGCTAACATCTGTAGAAAATTTGTGCAGCAGAGAGAACAAAAAGTTAACTGCATAGATGTATTCTTATTTTAATTATTCCTTTATTATGTTCCGTCGCTGGTCGGCCTACCTCCAGAAATTGCCTTTTCTACGTATCCATTTCTTGTAAAATTGTAGTGGAGGTGATGCATCTACTACGTGTATGTCTTCCCAAATTAGACCAAGGTATCAGAAGATCTACGCTCTTATTGTCGAACACACCATCTATATGCTTACATTACATTACCACTTCTAATTGATGCCGATTTTTATTTTGGTAGTAATCTGATGTTGGTGATCTAGGGAACAGGGTTAATAATTACGGTATACTTAAATTTTTTTAAATCACCACATTGTATATTAAAAGAGATCATTCATGAGAAATATCCTTAGTAATTCTGCTTTGCGTACCTTTTTCACTCCTTCGAGGAGGGCATTCAGTGCCAAGTGGCGAGGACCTTCCATAGTGGCGCCATCATCACTTGGTCCCCATGACGCACTATAAATGTCGATGTAGTGGCGGTTGAAACTGATGGCCTCTGCTTCAAGGGAGTCACTCACAGGACCGTCAAGAACCCGAACACCTGGAGAAAGAGATAGGTAGATTGATAGATAAATAGATAGATAGATAGATAGATAGATATGACGCCTACTGAGAAGTGGAGACATCCAAGAAACACTGTGTCTAGGCCCATGACATAGGAAAGTAGATCTACAATTAATAACATGCTCCAATATTGTTGAGCACTTTGTTATCGTGTTAATGCACAGTTACTTTTATAGATAGATAGATAGATAGATAGATAGATAGATAGATAGATAGATAGATAGATAGATAGATAGATAGATAGATAGATAGATAGATAGATAGATAGATAAGTAGATAGAGAGATGAGAGGGGGAGATACAGGCAGACAAACAGACAGACAGAAAGACAGAGACAAAGACAAAGAGCACTGGAAAAAAATGAATATTTGGCACAAGAACTTTAAGAGGTTATGGGGCGCAAGACTAACATCTGTTCATAATTTGTTAAAATGTATGCAAAAATTCAAATGTAAGTTGTATTTCACCTATAAGTTATTGAGGCCGCGTACATTACGAAAACATCGCGTTTCCCTATCAAAACATCGGACTCTCCAGGAAGTTTAAACTTAGAGTATCCCTCTTTTGTACAAAGAATTAATTAGACTCCACGTGAATAAGGGTTACATTGGTCCATTCAACTCCATGGTTCAAAAGAGTGTCACTTTTACTTTCGGGAGCGTCCGCTAGTTTGGTAATATTTTCATAATATGCACAGCCTCAAGAGGGATTAAGGTTTTTATTTTAATCGTAAAATAGTTCAATTACCTGCAATTTGCATACCTTATTTGCAGATTTAGAAATATTCTTTGTCGTATAACTACCAAAACATCTTAAATTTAGTTCCATGAAGTTATAAGTAAATTGAGAAAGGCAAAAAAAAACAAAAACAAAAAAAACAAAAACTTCAGGACCTTCCGTTATGATTTGTGTAGCAATGAGCTGCAAAAATAGGTGCTACATGTATTAATTAATGTATTACATTAAACATCCCCTCCGCCCCCTAACACACACACAACTCAAGCCCTATTTTCCCATAAGGAAACAAAATGTATTTGTGACCCTAGAAGCGCCATTTCAATATATAGCGACTGGTTTTCAAAGACTTAAATTAGGTGCTAATGCTCTAACATCTATTTGCGCCCAAGTAAATAAAAATATGGAATGGTATTTTTTTTTAGGTAGAGAAAGCTTAATATTGTTGCAAATCCAGGATTAAAAAAAAATTCTAATGCCGTGTTTTGCAAAGGTTCTATAAGTTTCAAGGTGCATGTGTCGTTAAAATTTTAAAACAAGAAAAAACTCACCCCCAATCTTTGCCTCATATGCTATACCAACACCGCAAACGTTGTTATTAGCAGCGGCCGCTATTTCTCCAGCGCATCGCGTTCCGTGGCTGACAAGCAAAACAAAACAAAAAAAAATGAAAAATAGGCCTACCATCTCTGTTTCTGTACCCTAGTCGCTTAGTAGACCTATCGAGACTCTCCCGAAAATCTTTTCTTTTTCTCATTTACGACATAAAACCATAGGTCTCGCCTAAATTTGAAAAGTTTTCTGATGTGAGAAGGGGGGGGGGGGGCAGAACTCCAAGCTTTACTTGTTTGGAACATTTTAATTTCGTATTGCAAAATTCAATTAGAAGGGAGCAAATTTGGGGACGCTTATGGCCAAATAGCTCTTCAAATTATTAGGGCTTATCAGCTAGTCTGTGTATTGCTCTTACTACTATTGTTTTGAACAAATCCTTTATAGGGGTTAGTGGTAAGAAACTATTAAGAATAAGAGCTTCATTTATGATGATAAACATAGTAGTGACGAGTATGGGGAAGCCAATGATAATGATATTGATGATCACGAGTACCAGTATATTGATAGTGGTTATGAGTGTGATTTACCGCTGATCATCGCCACCACGGTAATTTTACGACGATTATGCTGATAGTTAGTGACTTGGTGTTTTAAGACGAATTTTTTTTGTAGCTGTCGACACGAAAAACAAATTGCAAACAACTGGACGAGTTCTAGATTCTTACCTGTTGTCTTTATCAGATGTGTCGGGCATTGGGTCATCAGTAAAATCGTACTTATCATTCAGGTCGGCACTGGCCTCTGGGTCCTGTGAAGATATTCAGCTTTGAAGAGCGCACTGTCATGACCATGATGTTTTTTAAAAAGATTTATCAAATAGGCTTGGCAGCACCTTGATAGATTACTTACTGCCCACTACTATTCACCGTATTCCCTCCGATCTATTTAGTACAAAAACTACAATGCCATAACAGCTTCCACAGTCTACTTGATGTGATTTTAAAGTCTGTTAGATTTTTTTATCTTCAGAGACCTACATTTTTTTTCCATAAGTATGACAGTACTTCAAGTCAGACTCAGAGGTAGCTTTTCACGAGAAAATTTTCAAGTACAGGTAATCGCATTTTTTCTTTGTTCGTTTTTTTTTAGGGTACATTATGTTCATTCTTTCGTTGTTGTATAAATATTGAGATTTCAAAACTTCAAAAGTGGGGACACATAGCACATACATAATTGTCTTTGAGGTCAGCATGGGTGTGGTCTATTCCGTCGTCAAGGATACAAACGACCACGCCTTTCCCGGTGATGCCATTCTCCCATACCACGCCCACATTCATGTCTAGCCCTCGTTCGCCGCCGCTTTGGCCTTTGTTTACCTAGTGAAAAGTAGAAAGTAAAGGTTGTAGAAGAAAGTAGAAGTAATCAAATGTTTTTGCATATATATAGGCATAACTTTCCTTCATGCTGTTCTATACAGTTCAACAGCAACATTGAAGTACTAAATCCAAGCTTAGGCTAGTGAGTGCTCCGTGCCCAAGGGGAACTACTCTAAATGATTATTTAATGGATTATACAACAGCCTTATGGGCTTGTTCCAGTACCAACCCCTTTTGTGTGTACAATTCAAAACGTAGGATCACAGCGCACTCTTCTGTGGACGAGGTAATAATTCTAGTGCTGAAACTAACCCCAAAAACTAACCATTGCCCAATGGAATCTACTCTTAATTTTTGTTTCAAAATTCATGCAACAGCCCTAGTATACTTGATGTTGATGTAGGTTATTGCTGCATTTTTTGTCTACGTACCAAGTACCACATATCCTCAAACAGTGGATCGCGGAAACTGGGCCCGTTTCTACCACCCCCGCCATAGACATTATCTCTCTGGGCCAGCAAGGGCTCGGGCTGCACTCTCTTGTAGACGGAAGAATCTGAGATGGCTCGAATTGGCAGCTCATATTGTTTGTCGTGGACGATTCGCCGCTTGGCGCGGTGCAGGAGAACTTCTTGTTGGGCATGTTCGATCTGAAGGGAATTTTACAAGCACAGAAAACGAAAATTAACTGTTCTTGTTTAAGTAGGTTGGATTAGTTCCGGTATAACATGTAATTGATCTGTAAATTTTAAAAAATTGTGTTTCTGTGTCTCTATCAACACAAATGGTAGCATCCGTATTTTTAAGCTACCATAAAGTTTCACATGCATATTTCTACATTGAGGAGACTGGCTAAAATCTATGTCATGTCTGTTTAACAAATCATTCAACTTCATGTGTCTAATTGTTTATTAGAATTAGTCAATTCAGGGATAAAATCATAAATCCAGACTTTTGTCTCGATGATGGTGGAAATATTTTATGGATATTATAGTCCACCGAGACGAATATCAATTATTGTTAGACGATTTGTTTGGTTTTTTTTTTTCAAATTAAGCCTGCTGATGATGCTGCTTTTGGTGATGATGAGGATGATGATGATGATGATGATGATGATGATGATGATGATGATGATGATGATAATGATGTTGATGATGGTGATGAAGGTGATGATACATGTATATAAAAGCAAGAAAAGACAGGATATTTCTTATTATATAAAATCTCAACGTGGCTCACCCTCGGGTCTTCCCTGAGCGAGGACAAATGTGTGTCTGCACTCCGCTTGGACCTTCCAGACACATCGGAGCGCTCCAATATAAATATCTTTGAGTGTGGAAGCTGAAGAAATAGAACAGTCTGGTTCATACCATTTGAAGCTGTATAAACTGTGTGTAAACATTATTAGTGTGAGCGTACTGTACTTTACAGAGACAAAGATGCTTCCATTAAATTGATTCTGACGTTTTCAGGTCAAATGCAATATTGGCGCCGTATTTTGCTATGCGCACTGTCTGACTGTCTGTTTGTTTGTGTGTGTGTGTGTCTCTCACTCTCTCCTACGCCCCCCCCCCCTCTCTTTCTCTCTATCTCTCTCTTTCCTCGTTATATATGTCTATGTTTCCTTTAAAACAGAACTACACGCACACACATAGGCCTACTTACCATAGAGTGGTTGACAGACACGTAAGTAGAGATAAAGCAGACAGACACAATAGAGAAGATAGAATGCATAGGATGAGTTTCAGAAAATGAGTCTGAAGTATGAAACTGTTGAGTCGTGTAAGAACTCATAGGTAGTCAAGTTCTGTCCAAGTAAAACGATAAAAAGAGAAAAAATGCCCAATTCAAATTGACTTGTAGCATCGATTCGATATATATATCTTCTTTGGTCTTGTCAGATTTTACCTCGTATTTCAACCGGAAGCCGTAATCGAAGGCAATCCTCTTGGCGATTTCTCTCCCTTGTTCGTCCTTCAGTTTGATGGCGAACGCATTGAGGTAGAGGCCGGAATCTCTATTTTGCGTATCAACTTTTTCTCCTCCTTCTCGAACCCCTCTGTCTATCTCACTCTTATACTCAGCCCAAACCCCAATGATGAGATGTGCCGCAAAGATTATTTGAAATAATATTGCGACGAAGGTTTGAAGAGAATTCGTCCATGATTTACGCTTCAACATAGTTTATGTCGGTTCCTGCGGCTGAAAGGCAAATGTAACAATTATAAGGTTTTGTTGTGTGTTAACAAAAAAGTAAGTTCCATCCGAAACAATCAAAATCGATTAACAACGGTAATTTATTTTTAGATTTTTAGGATTGGTATAGTGTTATTTTTTCGTCTGATCAATGACATTATGTTGTTAACTATAATAGTAGTAGTAGTAGCAGTAATAATAATAATAGTAATGATGATGATGATAATAATAATAATGATAATAATAATAATAATAATAATAATAATAATAATAATAATAATAATTCACTTTTAGAGCGCCTAATATCCAGTAAAACAGTGCTCCTTAGCGCTAATATATACATGATAGCAGAATAATGTTACCTTACAGTTAAAACCGTTTTTAAAGAGTGTCACATCAAACAAAAATGAAGAGTTTTATAATATAAATGCATAATTATAAACTATTGCATAATCTGAAAGAGCCTCTGTCCTAATCTTTAAAAAATCTTACAGATACAATGAAATGCACACAATTTATTGCCGATACGTTCTAAAACCACACGAAAATATATTTTCAAATTTCGCTCAAAAGATTACATTTCGTCACTTCTCATGGTTTTTTTTAATACATCATTCCAGACCTTAGAAGCTATCACAGAAAACGCTTTCATTTCAAAAGTCGAGGTCGGCATATCAGTTTTTAATAAAATGGAGTCATTTGATCTAAAACTCTCTGGGCTTTGTTTAGTTGTAAAAGTTCTTACAATGATAAGCAGTGGACGATCGTTAACACATTAAAATATATGGCAAGCAATTTTAAAATCAACGCGGTATTTTTACGGGCAGCCAGTGTAGCTATTTTAGTGTTTTCTGTGATTTATTGAATTCTGATCTACGAGTTATTGACCGGGCTGCTTTGTTTTCAGACCTTCTAAAGTCTATCTAATAGATAATTTGGTGTTCTAGCCAAAAGGAAGTCAGAGTAATCGGCCTGCTGGTTATGAAAGAATGTAAAAGTAGTTGAGCAGTAGGCTACTGTCATCCCGAATTCTTCTAATATTCTTAAGATGGCAATGGCAATTTATTTAAAATAAGTGAGCATCAAAGTGAAAACCAAGGTTTCTGACATTGTTACCTGTAGGTACAGCTATTCTTTTTCCGCTTACATTTAGTCTGTCTACTTCAGCTTTAACTTTACTTCCCTTAGATGATATTAACATAACCTCTGTCTTATCTTCATTTAGTTTTAGTTTGTTGTTTATGGTCCAGTTTTTTATGTTGTTTAACAGGAATGCTCTTTTTCCAGGTTTTAATATAACATCAAGTTATTCTGGCTCCTCGGGTTTCGTTTGAACACACCATTTTATGGGTGCCGTGTGTATAGTCTGAGTCGATTTTGATTTTTTGAATAAAGTTCTGAAGGCAGGGGGAAAAGTTCAGGGTTTTTTTTCTGTTTTTTGGTGCATCCCAGGTTTAAGCACTGCCTTAGGCATGCCAACGAGCTCTCAGTATTTTTCAGGGGTAAATAGATTTGAGTACCGTCACCATACATATGAAAATCTAGGTTATGTTGCTTATTCACGTTTTGGAGGGTGCTGTATATACATTAAATAAAGTAATGGGCCAAACACCAAACTCCGAGGAACACCAAAGCATACAGGTCTAGGTTTAGAACTGTAGTTATCTATAGAAATGGACATTGATCTATCATTCAGATTACGAGTAAAGCCATTTGAGGCCATAACCATGGATATTAAAATAGGAAGCAAGTCTTTCAATAGTGATATAGAATGCCAAAGGCAGCACTTAAACCTTACAAGACAAGCATCACTTGTTAGTTTTAGATATTAGGCGTACAATATCATTATGAACACGAAGAAGAGTTGTTTTCTTGCTAAGGCCCTTCCTATATGAGACAGAAACTGGAAATAAACGCTTTCTACTCTTTTCAAGACGCCAATCTGGCAACCACAACTTTTTCTATAACTTTTGATAAATAGCTGATGTTTCTTACAGGTCTATAGTTCTTCAAGTCATTTTTTTCTTACCCGGTTTTCTTAAGTAAAGGTCTAACAATGGCAGATTTTAATGTAAAAGGCATTTCACAAGTTATTTAAGTTGATCCAGACTGGTAAACTTTAAATAAAGAATCTGACTTCTTTATTTCGTATTTCGCCTAACACGAAGTTTATAAAAAGCACTTTAACAAAAAGGTTTTAAATAAGCTTACCAGATTATGAAGTTCAAGCAACATCTGTTAAAAATTGTAATAGAATAGTTGCTCCATTGTTCAAGTTAGAAATATATACTGATTGTATGGCTATGCATTTTGTGTGCGAGTAGGTTTAAACAGTTTTATTTTGTTAAAATAGTGGTGTAAACTACTAAAAAGAAACAATAATAGCATCTGAGAAAGAAAACAATTACATTATTATTTATTACTGATTTGATATAACACGAACATCGCCAAAGTGATAATAAACTTGCTCGTCTTGTTACAATGATTATCATTGTTATCACGTTTATTCCGCATCTTTCATGACCATACAAACTGAATAGGTAAGCAATGAATATCAATTATTAAACCTTTAAAACTCGAAAATTCAGAGTGATTGATAAAAGGAATTAAAATTTTTTTTAAAAAAGAGATTGAACCGCTTTAACACCCCTCCCCTATTTTCCTGTCTCTCTGTGTGTAACGGTAAAGAGCGTTACGTTTTGTCCCATATCGTCAGGTCATTATATATACCATAGAAGGAGGATTTACTTAGGAACCGAAACCAAACATTCAGGCAATTGAATTTGAGGAGAATGAAAAAATTGCACGGTTGATTAGACGTGGGTCTTATAACTAGCATAAAGCACTAAAGGATTAAGATCCCTTTGGCCTGATTGAGGTCGATCGCTGTGTTTACAATGTCAGTAAATTATTAAGGGCACTTTAAGAATTCACAGATATCACTTTGCCAGTTTGTTTTTTACAGTTTGTTTAGGGAATAATAATATAGTCGAATTTTTAATCTAAATTTTTTTAATAGAGTTTATGTTTTTGTAAATCTATTTCTTGTAAATTTGTAAGTCCAGATCACACATTTTGTCAATCTTTGACTGTTACTTTCTGTCAGCTTTCTTGTCCTATCAGTACCCGCAATATAAGTGCTATACGTTTTTGTTATAACTATTACTTTTAACTTATACTTTCTACTACTACTACTACTACTACTACTAC
>BMAT01009762.1:389907-406649 GCA_019649035.1 Elysia marginata | reverse complement strand
TAATGAAGCTCAGAGCTTCCGCATTTTTGCTGTACTATTCTTTCTTATCAACAACGAATGAGAAAAAAGGTATTACGCCTACAAACACACTCATAAGCACTCTAAAAAATCGCAGAATTCGTTGTCAGCGCAGGTAGATTTTTCGGGCGTGCAGGGCGAGATTTGACCAAAACTTGACCTCGCGGGCGTCGTTAATGGGCTTTCGCTGGGTGGCTGTACAGGTGAACTAAAAGTTGAGTGTTTCGTCGCCGTGGTCTGGTTACGCATGTTTTCCATATTAACACATGTCACTGAACCATGGAAAACCAGCCCATAAGAAAAGATTTCTTAAAGAAAAAAAAACAACAAGAAAACAGGCGTGTTATAACAGTGCAGTGCCCTGATGGTTTTGCACATAGAGGCAACTATTAAAGAACCACTCTCAAGCAGCAGTTTTCAAAGAGGTCTTGAAATTTTTCCCCTTTTATGTATGCTGCTTGCACTACTGATATTGATAAGCGATATGTCAATATTGCAAGCAACTTGGGTTGTTGTTTTTTTATCAAGTTGAGTTGTATGATCTCATGGTGGGAACTTGTGTCAAATCACAATTTTAGAAAAAAAAACGGGGTATTGAAGAGAGTAAATGTCTCTTTTGATTTAGAAATCCTTCTTTTTATCACTCCATTCCATAATAGTAAATACATAAACAGTTGAGTCCGAATAATGCGAATAAATTTCGTTCGAAGTATATTCAGATTATAGATTTCCGTTTCAAATGATTTTTAAGTTAAATTTTGTTCAAAATAATCAAACTGGACTATATCTGTTTTTGTTTGTTCTTTCTCTTTTAAATTCTTTTTTGAAAATAATGTTACCTATCAAGTGCCTTTTTTTTAACTTCTCAACCTTTTTTTTTGTTTTGTTTCAAGTTGCCTTATATCTTAATTGTGTTATAGGAATCCTATGTTTTTTTTTTACTTCTAAGACCCAACTGTAAAAAGGGCTATGCAATCATACATGTGTTGATTATGCTGTGTCAGTTCTTTTTTTTTTTTTTTTCATCACATATCAATGCACAATGAATACCACATCAAATTTGCATAATTTGCGAGGACTGTTCCAGTAGTCCCAGGTGACAATGGCTCACAGGCCCTTTTTTTTTTCTTTTGGTATGTAAGTTCTGCACAAATTATATACAGTGGAATCCCTGAATAATAAAGACCTGGAAAAATGTTGGTAAAACAGATCTTATTTAAGGAAGGTGGTAGTTCAGGGGTGAAATTACTTTGTTAACCCATGTAAGTGGATATCCTCAAAGTTAAAAGTCAGGCAAGAGGGGTGGTGTTTATTAAGGGGAGTCTTAATTGAGGGGGTTCCACTCTACTCTGAAAGCATTACATGCACAAGAGAAGTGAATAATAATTATTTTAAAAAATTATGTAACCACCATCTATGTCAACTGGTATGTGTGTTTCTGTATTAATATAGTGAGTAGAGTAAACTGAATATACTGGGCTTAAAATATTTACCCGCTCAGACGAAAATAGGTCCTAGTTTGATTTGAAATGGTAGATCTTTTAGTTCCTCTCTTAGATTCAAAGTAGATCAAAAAGTTTTTTTTTACAATTCAAAGCAATTATTTTCAATATGCCAGGTGTAAGATAGACATAAGAAGGAGACTAAAACCATCATAGTATTATTATTTTCTTGTAGAGAATTTGTGAGTAAGGATTGAGTTTATTTTTGTGAGTAGTTTCTAGCACAGATATACAGGGTCTACTTGTATGATTTAAGTTATTGAGAATTATTTGCAGCCCTATTTGTGTATTTTAAATTATCCTCAATCTATTGCTCAAGTAAAGGAAATTTAATATATTTTGTATGGTGTATGATCCCACCTATAAAAAATCAGCTTAACTTTCACAATGTTATTTAGATGTACAGATAATTAAGTTTACTTTGACCCACATCTGCTTGCGACAAACAAAAAGCAGTATCTGCAGTTCAAACCATATGAGAGATACTGCATTTTGTTTTCCAGGGCAGGCATAACAATGAAATCTGGTCCATTCAGATAAACCGCACCTGAGAATCACAAGGTTCTCTGTCTCCACTTTTTATTAAAATAAACTTGAACTCTGCTCATTATGCAATATCTAAAACAGTTTCACATTTTGTGTTAAATAAATGAGATGATCTAACCTTTCTATAACTGCTTTTTCTGCCTCATTGGATATTTTTTATCTTGTAGCAGAATTGTACAAGCGCTAAAACTTAAATGTCTATTTTATCAAAACCTTGTCGAGTGGAGATATAACTTTGTCATTCTCAGAGCACAATGTATACACACAAGAAAAATATTATGCTGTATTTTGGAGTTCTCCTCTTTCTTGTGGAACATAAAACTTAAAATCTAAATGTTTTTTTTTCTAAATACAGGTTTTGCTATGCAGGGTCAGATATGGCATTTGTATGTATATACAGGGACATATTTGCAATCCTATTTGTGAGCGTTCTGCTCTCATCAACATCGTAGCTATGTAACTTGTAAATTTCAAGCCAAAGGTGTTTGCTTACAAAATGGTGTTGATAAATAAGTTTGGTGTTGCAAAGAACCATCCTCAATAAATTTTCTAAACCTCTAGTATTTAAGATTAATAATGTGATATATGTATCTTTTTCTGACCATTATTAAGCTTATTAAAATTATTGTTACATCTTGTAATTCTTGTGGAAAGATATTTGGATATATGCCTTGAATTCTTTGTAATGCTCCTAAGAAATAATTTGTCTGGTAAATCTTGAAAAACTTTGCCATAAAACATTTTTGTTTGCTGCTGAATTTTAAATCCTAGCCAATACATATTCAAACTCTCACTCTGACTAAAGTATGTAAACCATACTTTTTTTTTTTTTTGAATTTTTTAAGCAATGCTTAGATTCATTACTCTGTAAGAAGTCGTTTTGTCGCAATATTTCTTTCTCAACATTAGTTAGATTTAGAATGAAACCATTTGAACCTTGCAGTTGTATTATTTTATAATAATTTTTATAAAGTATGAAAATTGTAGCAAAAGTTAGCTTTTTGTGATGTTTTAAAAACAACAGCCTTCGGTGTTATAATATTTTCTGATAAGGAGATTGATTGAATGGTTACATACTATTATTGTAGTTCTGAGAAGATTGGAAAATACAGCTATAACTTCAACTCCTCTAGAATGATTGAGAAACAGTCTCTGTAGCGAAGAAATCCTGTCGAAAGCGAAGAAACAAATGTAGGTGTCTGTAATGTAAATGGTCAAAAATCATTTTGGAAATAATTGACTGTTCACATATTTGGCTGTTGGCACATCATATCAAACTCACTACTCAGTACTGGTAGGCCTACATGTAAAATTAGTAGTTTCAGGGTCAGCAGCTAGCTGTAAGATTACATAATATCAGCCGTGGCCAAATAAAATGCAGTATCTCTCATATGTTTACACTGCAAATACTGCTTTTTGTTTGTCCCCGGCATGTTGGGTGTAGCTCTGACTTATAGCTTATGATTTTGTCATCTAAACAAAACAATGCACATTCATGTATACTTTTGTTGAAAAAAAAAATTACAGTGGAATCATGATAAAGTCAACACCTTGGGTCTGAAAAAATGTGTTGACCTAAAGCAAGCATTGAGTTCAGCCATAACATAAATATAAAGAAAAACAAAATGGGACGGCCAGAGTTGACATAGGCAAGAGTTTCCCTTAAAGGTGTTGACTTAAAATGGATTCCACTGTACTATTCCTGCACTGTTTTATTACATATAGACAGGTAATATAAACATATAACTTCACAAATGTATTGAAGTATGACTGCTTGAAAATTGTAATATAACTGGTTTTCATAGATTGTTTTATCAATAAACTGGTACTTTAAAAAAACCTAATGGGTGTGTATGTTGCAAAAGCTTTGAATACAGTATTGTGCACATGTATATATATATAAGAAACCATGAAAAATTTAAAAGAAAGTAAGCGTTTAAAAATGGATAATTACTTTTTATTGCTTACTCAGTCAAACTGGCAGAAGTGAGGTTTGCAGCAGAAAGTAGTAGAATTCGACAAAGCCAAGTTTTTTGGGTTTGTACATTGTGTCTTTGGATCTCCTGTTATTTTTCTCAGCACAGTATTCCGAACTGCTGTGTCTTCTGAGCTATGCAGATACATTTACTAATTTTTTTCCCTTAGTCTTTCTATGACACCAACATTGCTTCTTTCAAGATTAATATTTGCTTCTTTCTAGATTAATATGACAAGGATCTGCTGGCAAACCCTAATTTCATGTTCAATTTTCTTTTCTTATCTTTAACACACCCTCAAACCGTGGGATAAACCTTATTCTTTGTTTTGAGCAAGAGGACCTACATTCGCCATTGGTTAATAAAATTGATACGTATACGCATGCTCATTGCTGTAATAAAGCTTTTTTGAGGTTGTTACAGACTGGCAGTTTAGGTGCAGTTTTCCTAGGTCCAGAACAACCTATAGATAGGGTCATGATCATGCAAAGCCTATTATTAGAGTCACGATAACAGTTCTGACATATATCGATCACATGGTTCTTCTCACTGTTCTTGCAGAATTATATATCAAGAGCACTATAACCAAGAGCGTTTTATTTAAGGTGCGTAACATTTTTTTCCAACTGCGCCACACGCAAAAATTTGCGCAATCTGCAAGACTGGAGGCAGAAGAGATTGGTGTTTTCCCAAGACTCGCATGATGTACATGTAAGTTAAGTCAGAACCATTGCCCACTGCAGCAAGATGATTAATGTTTAACTTTTAATGTCCTAATTATTTTAGGACTCAAAAAGGGGTAAAAAAAAGTCTGCCTGTTACAGTTAACCCAAGATCTGTCATCTAATCAGCAGATAAACATGAATTTTATTTGATTTTAAATATACGCTTTGGGAAATTATTACGCTAAAAATGAACATGTGATGCAGAGAGGGCTTAAAGATGCGTAGTTATGGACCTATCACAAAATAATAAAAATTCATTGTATTTGTAGGACTCATATAATTTGTATATTGTTTAAAAAGAAAAACCAAAAGGCTTGAGATATATCCTGGCAGACACATATTTTTCCTTTGCCTGTTTGCACAGTTTGTACTGTCAATGACTCATCCATACATCTATTCCTCCTGCCTTCCAAGTCCATTCCTTCTTTGCATATGAATGAAGCCTCCACCTGAAAAACTAGATAAAATCGGTTGGGTTTTTTTTTTTTTGTTTCTTTTTTTTTTAATGTAATGATGTAAGCTCTATAAAACATCACCACTCCAATACACCGGCTCTGTGGCCTTGCGGTAAGACACTCGCTCAGAGATTGGGAGGTGTGGGTTCGATCCCGAAGGACTTTAAAAAAATTGGCAGCTGATCCGCCTAGTGTCTGGCATTATGGATTTAGTAGTAGGTCTGGTCGGCCCGGTGTCAGGATAATATGACTGGGTGTGGTGTATGCAAGCGCTTCTTACATCACAGTGTGGCAGCACGCTTTCAATTGTCCTAAGTGCCGTCTCCGATATAACCTTGAAGTTGAAAAGAGACGTTAAAATTCAAACAACCTAAACCAATGCATTTAGGCCATTGAACAACATATTAGTATCTTTTTCTTGAGAATGCAATCATGTGTGTGAAAGTGCCCAAATCAATCAAATGTCACAACACGAAAGCTGACATGTCTTGTGATTGTTTAAGCTGCTCTTTGAAGACGTTTTTAATTTTTTTTTCTTATCTTTTCAAATTCTTTGTAAAAGAGTTCAAAATTGGTTTAACTGCTTATCATCATTATTATTATTATTGTTGTTATTATAAACTCAAGTATTTCTTTTATACCTGACTCTTAAGGGTTAGGTATGAGATGTTACATGTGTTATAATTCTATCTGTGCGGAAATTCATTGAATACAGTGGAATCCACTTGAAGTCAACACCTTTATGGGAAACTCTTGCTTTAAATCAACATTGCTTGGCAGTCCCATTCTTATATCTTTATACTTTGTTATGGTTAAAGTCAATTCTTGCTTAAAGTCAGCACATTAATTTTTTTTTGGTCCTGGGGTGTTGACTTTATCAGGATTCCACTGTAATTTTTTTTTCTGATATGTGATGTCATTGAGACTTTGTTGTTTTCTGTACAGTGGCGTCCACTTGAGTCGAACTCTGATAGCTTGAACTTATGGGTAATTCAAACCTATTTTTGAAGCTCAATTGGTTGTTTTCCTGTGCCAACTATCCTTTCAACTCAAAGTTCTGATATTTTGAACTGAATTAGCTGTTTCCAAGCACTTCGACTTAAGAAGACTGTACTGTACAGTGGATTCCTGATAAAGTCAACGCCTTAGCACCGAAAAAAATGTGTTCACACTGTTGACTTTAGTTTAAGCAAGAGTTGACTTTAACCATTACAAGAATATAAAGAAATACAAGGGACTGCAAAACAGAGTTGATCTTAAGCAAGATTTTCCCTTAAAAGTGTTGACTTTAAGAGAATTCCACTGTATATGTAACAGTTGTAATTGCCGCCCCATAATGTTATTGTACAGTTTGGCTGATTTCTGCAACAGTGTGTAATGCAGAAATATATTTCATTCCTCTACTCTTGTTTCTTCTGTATTTGTTTGTTCAAGTCAACAAAATAAAGTACTCATTTCTGAAGAACAAAATATTTCAAGAGCTTTTTCTATTTGCTTTTATTATTTGAATTTCAGAATTTGTTTCGAAAAGTAAAAACGTTATACTGTTATATTACAACTAAAGATGTAAGAGAAGGGCCCAAACTTTGAGTAATATTCGGATTTAAGTTATAGAACTGTTAGAAAAAAGGGACCCCACTGCGAAATGCAGCCCTTTGCTGTAGAATCATGATAAAGTCAATACCCCGGGACCGAAAAAATGTGTTGACTTGAAGCAAGGGTTGGCTTTCACCATTATAAAGGTATAAAGAAATACAGAACGGGACTGCCAAATAGTGTTGACTTTAAGTTTAAGCAAGAGTTTTCCATTCAGATGTTGACTTTAAGTGGATTCCATTGTTCATCTTTTTATTCATGATTAAATGTGTTTCATGTGCGTAAAACAATTGCATTTAATCATCATCAATTCGTTCTCTCTCTAATTTTTTAAAAATATATTTTTAGCCTTGCTATTATTTTTTCTTTGTCTGAGAAGTTTCCCTGCGTGCAAAAGCCATGCTTCCTTTGGACGTTTTCATTAAATTTTCGTTTCCTATTTAATCAATATCAGCACAGACGAACGTGTAATTGCAGGCTATTGAAAAAAAAATTGATTTTATGGTCTTCATTCAAAGATTCACGCAAAGGGGGGGGGGGTGACTTAAGCTTATCAGATCATTATTTCCAGCAATTACTCTGGAAGCCTTCAGTGTGCGTAAAAATGCATGTCTTTCTACCATTGTGTGCATAAATTGCAGGCATGCTCGCCGCAATGATAAAATGCGTCGTAAAAGTCAGTGGGGCGTAACCTATCTATTTATGGAAACCGGTCGATCGAGGAACGACTGATTTATGTAAAACTTAATCAGCTTTACCTACCGATTATCAGCACTAACTAATCTGTAGAATACAATCAACTACCTGTAGATAGTTGGTGCAAAATAGGCGTCGCCTTAAATAGGTCTTAATGCTTACAATAATAATTAATATGACATGTTTCTGTTAAAGCTATTGTTCGTTCGTCATCAAGTAAGCATATTTTAAATTGGAGCTTATAGTGAATTGTTTCATAAAAATATCTCTTTTATGTTATCAATTTTACTTCCTTGGTTTGATTGAAATCCTTTACGCGAACTGATGTGAATCTTCTTCACTACAATCTACAATTCCGCACTCCTGCTCTTATAGGCCTTCTAGAGAGATGCCCTTGCCTATTATAACTCTATAGTCCCTTAAAAGCATAACTCCTACTCTTATATGCCTTCTAGAGAGTTGCCCTTGCCTATTATAACTCTATAGTCCCTTAAAAGCATAACTCCTACTCTTATATATGCCTTCTAGAGAGTTGCCCTTGCCTATTATGACTCTATAGTTCTTTTGACTCTAAAAGCACTAAGAGTCTCAAATTGTGTTCAGCTTTTTTTTTTCATCGTCTATTTACAACCCTGCTGCTTCAACTCACACGCTAACTACCTTAATATGCTTTTCAATCACTGAAGTAAACGTGATTGGCCTAAATATACCGCGTCTGTTATGTAAATTTCGTACGCTTATAATAATAATAGTAATAATGATAATAATAATAACAACAATAATAATAGTAATAATGTAATAATAATGATAATATAATAATAATCGTAATATAATTAATAATAATAATATTAATAATACTTTATTTATAACGCGCCTAAAATCCACTAGAAAGTGCTCGACGGAGCATTACATAAAATTGACATTAAGAATACATAGAAAATACATGTATATGTACATGTATATCATATCACAATGAATGCATCCTAAATATTCTAGTATATCGAATACCGTGCGTGGATTTTTTTGTTCAATTACATGAACATAGTTTAAATTTGAGTGTATCTCAAACTTTGCGTGAGCAGTATCGTAACAAGTTTTGTAGGTTTTCTTTTTCGTTCGCAACTTCATTCCACCGACATTCTCAGGTTTTGTAAATCTCCGAAATTGTTCAAGCCCTATAACTGTCTGAATATATAATATAGCCCTCGTACCAACTTGTTTCAATTTTAGGCGTACTCGAGTCCTTTTTGTTAGGAGAGCAGAGAGAGAGAGAGGGGGGGGGGCGTGAGGGGAAAAAATTCATATATTCTGTAACGGTCGCTCTCATGATTAAAAAAAAACAAAATAAAATACATGGAAATGAAATCCTTATTGACGATGCTAACAATTCATAATTATCAATGGCTACCGAAATTATCCACCCAACACCTGTGCTTTTGAAAATGAGAAAAAAAATTGCTTGTTTTAGCTGTTATAATTTTTTTAGTACATGTAGTTTGATGAACTGGCTGTAGGATTTCGAATCTATAAGTATTGTAAGCACTTGTTTCTCTTTTCTCTTTTGTGTCTGTGCGCCGAAGAAGATACACATTCGTCGTAATGTGAGAGTTTATACAAAATTACATGTGTACTGAGTAAGAACAGTTCATACTCACACCTTTGTACAATTTAAAATAGTATTTTTTATTCATAAATATACGTTCTCAATTTATAGTAGAGCAACAAACACAGGATAAGCTATAAGACCTAATTACACACTGTAGCACAGATTTTAAATTTATACATTTTATAATGGAAGTTGGGTTTTTTTTCTGTTTCTAAATGCGCTTAAGACATATATAAACGAGAAAAAGTTGTAGTGAATAGTCATTAGTGATATTGAATAGATTTTTTTTAATAACAGATAACTACATAAAACGGGGATGCATACATAGTATTAGAAATTTTGATATGGGTCTGTAACTGCTAAATAGACGCCATACGCTTTCCTATTACTGCACATGTTTGAACTGCAGAAAGCACAGTGCGCGTACTTCTTTCTTACTAAGTCTAGCAGCCAAAGGCGCTTTTTTTTTAAATTCATTGTTTATTTTGTTGCCCGATTTTCGCTTCCACAACTCTTACGCAAAAAAAAAGATGTTAATAATTTTCATAGTACAAGAACATGTAACAAAAAGACGAAAGATTGATAGATATGAAGCATCAATATTAGATTTAGAATACTGAAGCCAGAAGTAAAACCGAAAAACGATCGCGTCGACTGCATCAACGGACAGAGAACCTTGACTTTTTAGTTCTTGCATCATTGCAGTGGCACAAAGAAATTATTGTAAATAAATGTATCGTCTCGGCATTCGTAATGATTTTCATCCATTCTTAATCGCTGTTACAACATGAAGAATACACATTAGGTTTAAACCAAAATATGTCTAAATCGAAATGAAAATTGAACCGCCTATAATTTCGGTTTAAACGTATTCTACTGTAGTTACAAGGCGTCTGTGTTCTTATTGCCTTAAAATCATCAACAGCATCGCAAGTCACTATCGTCGCCATCGCTATTATCTACATAAAAAACAATAGAATGTCAACCCGTTTTTAAATATATTCCCTTGTGACTTTTTTATGAATGCATGTACCTTCTCAACAGCTAAAAAGAGCCTTTATTTTAGGTGTTAGTGTTAGGTAATCAAACAGAGTTTCTTTTCTAGTGCTTAAAATAATACTTTATTCAAACTTGTCTCGAATTAATCGAAGAGAGATAAATTAATTGGTGGCTGGTACCAAGAGAGGCTCCAATTTTCCCAATTTTTTAAACAAAAAAATGAAGATTACTTGCAGGAGAGTGAGGAGACCCTTGTATTTAAAAAAAAAGCACTGATGTATTTTACTACAAAAACCCAACCTTTCATTGTCAGTAAACGCTGTTTGTGGTGAAATTGCAGTGGGTACTTTAATAAGTACTACAAATAACAATTGATGCACAGTTGTTCAAATTCATTGTATCTAAATTGGGGGCAGTAGTGTCTAATTACCATAAATCATAATTTTTATCATGTAAATGTACAAGCTGCCTTTGGTGGCATTGTCATTGGGTTAAACGTACAAAGTACACTGCATTTCCCCCAATGCGGTCATCCAATGAGATTATCGATGCTCTGGCCAAAACCCCGTCCAATAGACTCCAGACTGTGCCTGTCATCATCGTGCTGGAAAGGAATGTTCATCAGGCCACCTTGGTCTGAGCGTTCAGACTTCAGACCAGAGCGACCTTGCAGCAGGGACTGTCTGTTGGTGCGGCTGCTCAGATTAATCAAGGATCTGTAGCTCCGCCCACTGATGGAGCCCGTGTCCAGTATGGTCTTGGACCGGGGCACGTAGGCTAGAGGGTTGGAGGAGAAGTAAGAATCGATCCTGTCCTGATAGCCCATGTCCACCATGCTAAGGCGCGGAAGGACAAGCGGTGCCAAGTGTTCTCTGCTTGTCTGCGGCGGGTAAGTCGTGTTGAGATGCCGGGTTGCGCGTCGCGGGCTATCGAGACCGACCGTCTCGAGATTCTGAAAGCTGTGGGAGAAATATCTCGGCGAGCGAAACGAGTCGAGGTTGTTGACTGTGGAGTTTCCTGCCTGCGTCCTCGCAGCAGCTGCTGTCATTTTGGGAAGGATGGTGTTTGGCGTCACAGGGTTGAGTTTGGTCTGTTGTCGGATAATGTGACGAGCTGGGAAGAACTTGTAGGCTTTGTCAGAGTTGTGCCTTGGAGAACCGTTCTGTGACTTCGAATTCCCTGCAAAGCAAAGTGCAAGTTGTACATATTATGTGTATTTTGAGACAAGGTGTGTAATAAAAGTGTACAACTACGATTTACATGCTACATATCACAGTAAGTCCTTCGTGTACACAATTCATACAGGAGGATGTACAAAACTTGATGAAAATTAAATGACCGTCTTATTTATTTGTTTTATACTGTTTGCGTCCTTTTCCCCGTTCATCACCCATCTTTCCTCCTAGAGTCAGTTTTGGCAATGAATCATGTCTTCTGACATGTCCAGACTATACCCGTTCCTTGCTTACTTCGTTCAAGCAGATTTACAAGTTATAGGCCTTCATGTACTTAGTTTTCTTTTCCTTCCTTTTTTTTTACGGTGGTTGTGTAAAAAGGCCACCTCACAACTTTACAAGAAGCAAGGGTCGCCGTAGAATTTTATATAAACGGAAGCAATAAGGAAAGATGGGAGATAGTGGCTTACGCTCTTACTTCAAAAAAGATATCCCATAATGCTATGATAAAAAACAACATTAGTGTACCATACTTATACAAATCAAGTTCCGTCTCTGAGTAGAGGTTTGATGCCCCATGGTAGCCGCCTGTTCCTACTCACTGCCACCTGTTCCTATTCACTGCCACCTGTTCCTATTCACTGCCACCTGTTCCTATCCACTGCCACCTGACCGCATTGATTCATTTTTAAGGATGACGGAAGACTGCGCCGGTTTTTATCCTATTGTAGTACAACTTCAAAGAGAAGTGTCAGCGATGCTAGCTTTGCTTGTTGGAATATTGCGCCGGTTTTAGATAATCGAATATGATTCTCATTAATTGATTATAATAATTTTTTTATTTAGGCCTGTTCGGACGCGAAACCTCTTCCGTCTGCCAACTATCATGATTGCTTATTGCTACAACTCAAGGAATGAATTTTTAAAAGCTTATATTTTTCAATACCTCTCCCGAAAACAGCCTTGATAATGTTGCCCCCTGCTCACCACGGTGAGGTGGAAGTCGGATTTTGAGCAGGGTAATGTTTATGTTTTATTATTGATTGCACATTGCACTGATTAAAAATGTAATGAATGATAAAATAATGTCTTGATAAAATAGTTGTTCACATTTTTGGTGGTAGAGACTTGAATGATACTCTTCGAAGAAACTCTTCTTGATTGATTCCTCCTTTTCTGTACGCTGAGATGATAGCCCGTCTGGTTGCTTCTCGCTCGCGATGACGTCTTGCTTGGACCCTGCGCTCTTGAAAAGCTGATCTGATTTTTATATTTGTCCGTAATTGTTCGTCGCCAAGCTTTTCCAAAAATAAAAGTATATTTGGATGGGATGATGAGAAGTTTTTGGAAAACTGATTATGAAAACTCTCACATGACATGTGAATTCTTACACTAAGCGCAATCGATTTTTATTCGAATAGCTTTATCATCGAGGGATTAAAAATCGAACGAAAAAAACCGGTGCAGTTTACTGAACACAAGGATGGCCAATTCGGGCGGCATGTTATGTAATCACGGATCAAACCGGCGCAATCTTCCGTACCCCATTTTTAAAATTATGCCTCACCTCGGAATTGTTTTCAGCTTGCTTCCCTCTGCGTCCTTTTCTCCGTTTATCATTCCTCTTTTCTCCACGAGTCAGCTTTTATAATGAATCGTGTCTTCTAACATGTCCATACCATTGTCAGTTTCTTGCTTATTTCATTCGAATAGATTGAAAATTTTACGATCCTTTTGTGGTTCTTGTAATTTACCCCATTTCAAAGGTTTTTACCTGTATCTATTTTCGGTGGTTTAGTGATTTACTTTCCTATGTGAGTAGAAACCATAGACCAATATATGTATAATAGTTTGTCAGATGTCAAGGGCATTTTTGTACCAATTGATATTAAAATTTGTCTGCTTGTGAGAATTTGTTTCATTCTTGAAAAGGCGTTCTTTGCTAGACCAAGACTCCTGTTTCAATGTTCATACGTTCTCCTACAGATCACAAGAAATAGTGGAGACAGCCATGACCGCGCCATCAAATGATTGAAAGAATTTATAGATCTATATGGATTCTTTTTTTTTTTAATTGGACATGGACTGGCTCTGTGGCCTAGCGGTAAGGCACTCGCTCAGAGATCGAGAGGTGCGCGGTTCGATCCTCGGCCAGGTCAAACCAAGGACTTTAAAATTGGTATTTGCAGCTGATTCGCCTAGTGTCTGGCATTATGGATTTAGTGTTAAGTCTGGTCGACCCAGTGTCAGAATAATGTGACTGGGTGTGGTGTAAGCAAGCGCTCCTTACATTAGAGTGTGGCAGCACACTTTCAATTATCCACAGCGCCGTCTCTTATATAACCTCGAAGTTGACTGGGATATTAACATTTAAACTACCAACCAATCTTGGACATTGTCATATTTTTTGTGTTCTTTACATATATATATATCCAACGGCAATTTTATTATCCCTGTTTTCTTTTTTCAGCTGGAACTGATAGTTTTCCAGCTGACAACATTGTGCCACCAGCGTAAAGGGTATTTTTCATTGCTTATTCGTTGTAATTAAAAAATTCTCCGAATGTGAGTTCAGTGTGTAGATATAAGGACAGGACATGAAACACATCCTTATCGACATACGGCACGTTGGATTGTAACCGGTTCAGTAAAATCCATTCCTTGTCGACATACTCCACGTTGGATTGTAACCGGTTCAGTAAAATCTATTTCTTGTCGAACTCCACGTTGGATTGTAACCGGTTCAGTAAAATCCATTCCTTTGTCGAACTTCACGTTGGATTGTAACCGGTTCAGTAAAATCCATTCCTTTTCGAACTCCACATTGGATTGTAACTGGTTCAGCAGAATCCATTCCTTTTCGAACTCCACATTGGATTGTAACTGGTTCAGTAGAATCCATTCCTTTGTCGAATTCTAGTTATTGTTCTCTTCTGATCGGGTCGTCGGTGTCCGTACCCGAAGCGATGGAAAATGATTATTTTTATTTCATGGCTGGCTGCATCCAATTAATTCTTCTTAGCAGTTAATGAATCAAGCATATACGTCGATGTTGGTCTCTGTAGGTAGAATTTTTGGTTAGAGTTTTGATTGACAAAATTGCGTCTCTTTATCTGCTGTTGCCTGAAGCCAGTTTGCTCTAGTCCTTGCCCGAGCTTTTTTTACAGTATTTATTTTGTCTGTGGGTTTGTTTTTTTTTTTTTTTAATATGGTTTGGCACATTCAGCGTGTATTCCGAACTCACTAAGGACTTGAGGCATCTCAGTCAGGACATTACTAATACCACAGGCTGGCGTTCCTTCATTGTGCTGAGTGCGTCTTCGAGCTTCGATTTTAGTGTAGCGTCATGCTTCAAAAGTTTTCATTGTGGGTATCATAGAACAGTTATTACAGCTCAATAATTTTATATTCTGTCTATCGTTTCATAGTTTCCCTAATTTCAAACAAAAAGTTTCCATATTCATTCTTTTAATATCCCCCAGATGACGTCTAATTTTTCTGACATTAAGTTCTCAGTGGCTTTGTTGATTCGAGGTTGCTTATTGCTTTTTGGACATAATTTCGATTTCAAAACATGAGTCTAGCCAGCCTTCATTCACTTTTGGCCTATTTCATTATAACAGTTTGGTGTTTATATTTTATTCCTTTTTTTATTACATCTTTCTTTCACTAGGCCTAATATTTCAGTTAACATCCATGTTTGTTTTTTTAGCATCTTTTTTCTGTTTCGATAAGAGTGCTTCATATGTTCCATGTTCTACTTACTTTCCTCCACATACACCTAGTTCTTAACGAGGAGACATTAAGTCTGTTTTTTTTTCTCTTTTTGCAGACAGTAGACGTTCAAAGCGATTTTGAATATTGATTGCAGATTTTTAGTTCTGAGGTTGGACTCTATGGGACTGTTCCATGAACTATAAAAAACTTCTTTACGAGTAGTTTCCCCTAGGCAATGGTGAGTTTTTTTTTGGCTTAGATTCAGCACTGAAGTTATTCAAATTAACTAACTCGCCCACAAAAGAGTTCGCTGGTGAGCCACCTCTTGAACTTTACACACTAGAGAAGTTAGTCCTGAAACAGTCCCATAAAGGCCATTCCTGTCGTCTTTGAAGGGATTTTAATTTCAGTTTTCACTGCGTACTAGTCTAGTTCACACAAATTCAATTTTGACAAAAATTTCGGTCATGTGCATCATTCGGCACGGCAATCCACCTTCCAAGTCTTTTAGATTCGGATCTAACCTGAAACTTCAAAGATTTTGCTCTGGTTTTGACATAAAAAGTTAAAAAACTAATTATTAACAGATCGCTCCTGTACCAAACAAAGGGAACTTTTTTTCTGCAAGTCTTCGTTTATTTATAACTGTTCAAGCTTTAAAAAATTACACGTTTCCAACTTCCCAGACTTTGTTTTGCTAATGTATGATTATTAACTTGGGAACGATACAGCAGAGAAAAATTAATCATCTTTGTGCGTGTCGTTAAAAGCCACTTAAACTTGTCAATCCAACAGCTTATTAAGCTAGCCCTCATATGTTCAGTAATATAAACAAGAAAAAAAGATATGTGACTTTGCATAAATAATACACGCTTCGTAAAATGTACTCGACTTAAGCAAGGGCCTTGTTCGTTAAGAAACTCTGTCTTTGAAACGCTTTTTTTCATCAGGATAACATTGCTTATATAGATTACTGCAATCATTATTGTTCTTTCTGCGTATAGTTTTCTTTTTTAAGCAAATGTAAGTTCTCGTGTACGCGTACCTATATGATAAACCTGAGACTTCGTTGAAAAGTACTTGTTCTATGTCTACAAAGGTAAAGTACGTTCTCGCACACACACCAAAAAAATTTACCTAGACCTATCTCCGGCGACCCATCAAGCGCGAAATCTGTAGGTAGCCTCCCTTTCCCAACCCTCGTGGTGGTCGAGTAGAAAGGGTTAGCGTGCGCGCCCTTGTCGTGGGACTTGAGGTCACACTTGGCCGTGATCTTTGAGGAGAGATCGGTGACTTCTTGCTCTCTGCAACGCTGTGTCATCTCGGTGAGGATTTGTTGCTGTTTCCCCAGGCGGCGTTTCTCGAAGCTGTTGGACAGGCGCATGATTGCTGTCTGGAGGAAAACAGTAGACAGTTGGAAGTGTTACGTTTCAATGGAAAGTAACCTAAGTCAACAATAAAAGGTGACCTGAACATCTTTAATAAAAATAGTATAAAGCGATTGGAAGACAGAGGGAAAAATGTTGTGGCAGAAATAAGAGAAAAAGCAAGACGTGGGTAAGAGTGTTGGCAATGGAGAACTACATGTTCTCTATACATCTGTTCGAGCACCATATTGGACACTTAGTCCCGGATAACATTCCCATTTCTATTGGGCCTTTAAACACAGTAAAGTTTAGTTTCAAATGCTAAGTTTGCTGCTGCTGTTACTACTACTACTACTACTACTAC